>NJDC01001060.1:206581-226251 GCA_002245475.1 Calephelis virginiensis
AGCACATATCATAGAAGAGAAAAGATTATTTTTATGTGCATTATTTTCCAAGTATTCATTTATTTGAAAATTAAATTTATTCTCGTATAATTTGAAGTATTTCTGTGTATTAAAATCGTTGACTAACACCCATAACACAAGCATATAATTTGCTTACTTTGGGGTTAGATTCAATTTGTGTGACTTGTCAAAGGAAGGATATTTATATCGTTAACAATTGTACCGAAATACCTAACTACACCTTAAGATGGGTTATTTAGTTGGTTCTTGCCATCAGTATATTCATATTGAACTATCCAGTCATGGACACTGCTGGCTGTGCCTACAATTAGGTCACATACTTATTTTTAAAATTTTTAATATTTCATAAACAACCCATCCTGCAGTGTAAGCACGAGAATGAACATTCACTTGTTCTGTTCAAGCCTGTTCTAACACCATTTCCATATTTTTACAATCTGTATTATCTACCCGTATCTGCCCGTTTGTTATTGTTACATAACAATAACTATTATCGCTATCGCATCGCTATCACATTGCTGTCGCATCGCTATGGCAAAGGCTTATTTAACATCAGAGTAAGATTAGTTTTCCGTGTTATTACCACACCATCTGTGAGCATCGATCAAGTTTATATGAAAAAGAAAGTGTGCGACACCGCATCCAGTTCAGAAAATACCATGCTTTTATAGTATCTAAGAAGTCTTCATTTAACGTGCATATGAAACTCTGTAAGTACTATTGTTCTGTGATTTGATGTATATATAAAGCAAAGAATATACAAATATCTAATGATATTTTCTTGGGATGGGTATTAATAGACATCTCATTCCCCGCAGAAAGAGAATGATATGCCTTTGCTAAAGGACGTGAGTTAGTAGTGATGAACATTATTTTAAAGTGATTTTGACACATAAACACACGAGAAAGTCGTTTTGAAGTAAAGCACTTTAAATCATAAAGATTTGTATACTTTAGCCAATTATTAAGCCTTTTCTTGTTACAAATAAATCAATCAAATTAGTAATGTTAGGTGTCCAATAGTTCAATTTTGTTCAGTTAAAGTGCCAAAGTAAAATATTTGTGAATAAATTAGTGTATTTCTTCGTTGCCGCCAAATGTCACTTAATATGTTTGAGTATCGAGGCCATCACTTTACTCAAGACATAACTTTGTACAACGACTTATGACTATTTAAAAATATATTTATTATTTCAAAAGACGTAGCAGCATGGGCTGAAGATCTTTGCCGGCCTATGAAAGGGGCAAATTATCTTAAAAAAGAGTGTTGCGGAAGATGTTGCAGCATGGTCTAAAAGTCAAAGCCAGCGCCAGAAAGGGGCAAATTAACCTGAATAAAATGTGTCACCATGGTGTCTCTCAGAGTCATCGTTCAAAATGGCACTACAACCAACGTTTCATTACAAGTAGATTTTCTGGAGTGATTGAATGGTCAACTGTCAAGATAGTCAATTTGTAGTCAATGGCCATTGTCCAGTTCACAATTGACAGCTGAAAAGTAAGATTAGTTTTCCGTGTTATTACCACACCATCTCTGAGCATCGATAAAGAAAAATACAGGTTTTTTGGTGCCATTGTGAATGAAGATGGTAGTATGGTTTTCTTAATTATTGAATTTCGTGTTTATATTGAGTAAAATTAGTCAATTTTGGTGGCATTTTTAACAATTTTGTTCAGTGAAAGTGCACAAACGTAATAATCATGAAGAAATTAGTGTATTGTGTATTACCTCGCTGGCGCCAAATGTTACTAGATGAGCTTAAATAACGAAGCCACCGCTTTACTCAAGACCCTGACATGACTTTGTATATTGTGACTTATGACTGTTAGAAAAAATTCGGAAAACATGGCAGCATGGCTTAAAAGCAGTCTTAGCCGCCAGCAGAAAGAGGTAAATTAACTAATAATAAAGGAAAAAAAAGTTACATTAATGTGTCAGTCAGGGTCATCGTTCAAAATGGCGTTACGACCAACGTTTCGTTATACGTAGATTTTCAAGCGTGAATCATACTTAGACTTATGACATTTGGTTTTGGTGGGTCTGGATACTGGGTAGCCAGTTTATCGTAACAAAAAATGTAATCGTAAATTCTGTGATTGAATTATACATATTTTTGAGTATTCAAACTCAAACTCAAAATCTATTTATTCACATGGATCTATACAAAGATTCTTGTGACGCGTCTATATAATTCTCCGATTGATCCGAAACGCGGAGCTTCTACACACTGAGAAGACCCAGCGAAAGAAAGTCAGTGGGCTTGTTTTTTTTTTCTTTTCAGTTCAGTTTCCCCAGCGACGAATGCCATAAGACATGACGCTGTGAAAATAACTAAAATAAACAATTCTAGCGGTGACAACATCTGTTAAATACCTAATTTTCTTAACAGCGTAAGCTGCTCAGCTCAATCTGATGGCTAGCTTTGCAATGCCCATTGTAACTTTTTATCTAGAGTTATTCCTAAAGTGTGAAATCTACTAGGTTCAGATTGTTCCCATTGAATTGTCTTTTCACTTTAAATAATAGTGAAGTATCTTCCGCGAACTATTCCATGATTATCCCTTACGTAGTAAGGCAAGTCATTTATGTATATGAGAAACAAAAATGGTCCCAGTGTGGAGCCCTAGGGGACACCCATGTTAACAGCAGCATCTGTCGATTTTGCACAATTAATCTCAAATTTCTGAATTCTCCCGCTCATTATTTGAGATGAAATCAGAAGATCAAGTGACTTATTTTTAATTCCACTATAGCGAAGTTTCCTGATCAAAGTATCATGGTTAACGCAATCAAATGCCTTGAACAAATCACAGAATACACTGAGTGCATCCTGAGAGTCCACCATGGCTTCATAAATTTTCTTTAACAATGCAACACCAGCATCGACTACTGATCTACTCCTTGTAAAACCAAATTGTTTATTATGAAATAAACCCAGTTGGTTAAATTGTAATAACATTCCATTAAGAATATTTTTTTCAAAAATTTTACTAAGGGTAGGCAGAACGGAGATAGGTCGATAGTTGGTGGGATCAGACGAACTTCCAGATTTAAATAGAGGTATAACCTTACTAAGTTTCATTAGGTCAGGAAAAACGCCATTTGAGACACAACAATTGATTATTATAGCTAAGTATGGCTATATAGCAACTATATTTATTACGGAAGCAACCATTTTTAGAGAATGACCCCACAAATCTAATATATTCTTCGTTTTTAACGATTTAATGGCTTTTATTATATCATCTTTATCAATAAACGAAAATTCAAAAGTATTTTTACACTCTGTTACATGTTGCTTCAATAAAATAATTCTGCAGAACTTGGTGAGGATTTAAGAACTCGGGTAGTTTTTGCTGCAAAATTGGTGAAAAAATGTTCAAACTGCATTGCAATGTCCAATCCACCTTTTATGTCCACATTGTCAATCTTCATACTGTAGTCATTATTAAACATTCTGGTTTTCCCGGTTTGACAATTGATAATGTTCTATGTAGTTTTTATTTTATTTGAAGACTGTTGAATAGTATTTTTTAAATAAATGGATTTAGCAGTTGTACAAGCCTTTTTAAAAAAATAATAATATTTTTTTCACATATTCTTTAAATACAGTGGTGTGGTTATATGTTCTTTCATTATACAGCTCAAATAATCGTTTTCTACTTTTATAAATTCCCAATGTTACTTATTCACTAAAAGCTCTACAATAGTCGATAAAATATTGACTGACATTTTCTTAGGTGTGAATTTCTGATGATGTGCAGTATGAATTAATGTAAACATTGAATTATATAGTTCATTTGGATTATCATGATACGGCAACATTGGTAATTTTTCCAATACAATAGTTTCAAATCTTTTTAGGCGGCTAGCACTGATAGGAACAAAAACCATACAAAAACAATGTCTTTTCTTTGAACTTTTTGCAGAGTTCTACGTTTACCTAGTTTAAATAGTAAACAACAATGAAGAATTCATTTCGCTAATGATATTTTTGTTAAAGGCTGTCATATTTGTAAATATATTATCGATGCAAGTGGCACTTGTAGCAGTTATTCTGGTAGGCTCAAAGAAAATGTTGTGCAAGTTATATGACCTAAAGAGATTTAAAAATTTTAATGAAAGTGTTGATGGTTCTAAAATGTTTACATTAAAGTCACCAAATATAATAATATTTGACTTTTATTAAACCAGAGGAACCAGACTGAAAATATACAACAAGAAAAAGATTTATTAATACGGAAGACATGGCTGTATGGACTCAGATCCTTTATCTTTACCCGACTGGGATTATATTAAAAAAACAACAGAATATATGGTTGGCGGGAACGGTTGGAGGGGGAAGGCGCGCTCTTCGAGGGTTCCCTCCAATCTTAAAGCTAAAAATGTGTAATATAATGTAAAAATGTATAATTTGTAAATTAATTAAAGTGTAAATATTACTTAGTTGTGTGTAAATGTGATTTAGTAAATAAACTATAGTAGTGAAAGACTATTGTAGAGTTTCATCACGACAGAAGAGGCAGAGGCCTGAACAAGAAAGAAATTTGAAGACGAAACCAGAAAAAGACATGAAATATTAAGATATGGGTTTATTACATAATATAAGACTAGTATAAAATATAGAGGTAAAAAAAGAGAATATTAAAAATACTTTTTGCACTGTCGTAGAAGTTTTGGCGCCAACATGAAAGAAGATAATTTTGGTGTTCAGAATTTTAGTTTTATAATTTGTGTGAAAATAATCGTAATTCAAGGATGTGACGTACTATATAACAAATTAACGGAGAAACATAATATGTAAACTTCAAGAAATTAAAACTAAAGACGTATTGAAGGACTCAAATAAGCTTTGTCTTAGTGAAGGAAATGACTTTTAAAAGGGGGAAACAATATGTTAAGAAAGTGAAGAAATGAATTTAAAATTTTAAAATGAAAAAGAATTTATTATTACGGAAGACGTGGAAGCATGGCCTAAAGGTCTTAGCCGGCCCCAGAAAGGGGCAAATTAACTTAAAAAAAAATAAAAAAATGATAAAAAACAAAACTATAATGTCCAAAAATTGCTGTTTATATTAAATTTTAATAAACCTAGTTTTATTCAAGACTTGTATTAGTTTTAAAATTAATCAATGCCGTTAATTAAATAGACGTATAATATGAATATGACTGTTAAATTCCGATATGTCAATAGATTGCTATACAATTCTGTACAAAAGACCTATAGCACTTCACCAAAATCAGCGACTACTTTGCAAATAAATGGAAGAAATTACCCTGCTGATGATTATACGAACGTAACACCTAAAATTCTATCTTATTTAAACCATAATTTGCATTTACAAAACAATAATCCATTGAGTTTGGTACGACAGCAAATAGTAGATTACTTTTATTCGTCCTTTACTCACGGGGGTAACCCAACTTTCAGTGTGTATGACAACTTATCACCAATCGTAACTACGAAGCAGAATTTCGATGATTTATTAATACCTGAAGATCATCCCAGTAGAACCAAGTCTGACTGTTATTACATAAACCGAGATGTCCTGTTACGAGCTCATATGACTGCACATCAAAGCGAACTTCTCCGAGCAGGTTTAGACAATTTTTTGATGATTGGAGATGTATATAGAAGAGATGAAATTGATTGCACACATTTTCCCGTCTTTCATCAAGTATGTTATGTAGAAATTATTTTACTGTGACTTTCATTTCATTTATATCTGAAAACGGATTTTCACAAAAGCTAAAGCAATACAGCAATACTAGCTATTTAAATAATTTAAAGTGTAAAAAATTCACAACTGATCAATTTCATGTTAGTGTAGTTCTATTCTCAGATTAACATTGGTAAAATCAGTTGTCAAGTAGCGACTGAAAACTACCACATACCATTAAAAGGAGAGCACAAAATTTAATGTTAAAGCCGATTTCAAAAAGCTATTTTCTGTGGCTTTCTTTAGATTTTTTTATAACGGGTCTAATGAACAATATTTGACCCATTATGTCAGGTTACACCCGTCTTTTATTTAATGTTTATTTTCAAATTACACATGCTTCCTAGATGTACCATAATTGTATAAGTGGTTTTTAGTTTGTTTGTATCACAATTTATATGTATACTACTATTCTTTTTAGGTGGATGCAGTGAGATCACAACGAAATGACCAATTGTTTGAAAACCATCCAGGGTTACAAATATTTGAGCCCAAATTTTCCAATAACCGTGCAAATTTTAAAAACACAATATCAGACCCCAACAAACAGAGTTGCCATACTTTAGAAGCGACCAAGTTAATGGAAACACAATTAAAAAACCATCTCATTGGGTTAGTGAGAGTATTGTTTGGAGAGGATATACAGTACAGATGGGTTGAAGCATATTTCCCATTTACCCACCCATCCTGGGAGCTAGAGATATTGTATGAAAATGAATGGTTAGAGGTTTTAGGTTGTGGGATTGTCAGAAATGAGATTCTATTAAATGCCGGTCCGAATAACAGCATAGCATATGCTTTTGGATTAGGTTTAGAAAGGCTAGCAATGGCTTTATATAAAATACCAGATATAAGGCTAATGTGGAGTACAGATTCTGGATTTTTATCTCAGTTTCAAGACAAAAAAATGAAAGAAAAAATAACTTATAAGCCTGTTTCTGTATATCCACAGTGTATTAATGACCTATCATTTTGGTTACCCACTACTTATACTATTGATACATTCATGAGTAATGATTTTTATGATTTAGTGAGAGATATTGGTGGTGATATTGTTGAACAGGTATGAACTTTTATTTGTCTTAATAACATTGTTATTGTATACACATTTTTTAAACAATATTTGTACAATTCCATGATACACTTTATATTATGCTTAAGCTAACCAGTTTAACTTTTTACATTATTTTTAGTCTTCATTGTAGACACTTGTGAGCATTTCTTTGTATCCATAAAACTTGTACTATTGTAAACCAGTTACTTTAGGAGTAGACAAAAATGTTAATAATGTGTGTTGGGGAAAAGGACAAGTATTAATTGAAAAGTTTGAACACTTGAGAATAAACTCATTTATTGTTTATTTAAATTATTATGACTAACAGCCGTACTTAGAGATGTCAATTCTTTTAATCAGTCTTGAAGTCAAGATTTCATTTACAAAATTGTGACCTTATGACAAATTAAATGTTATATGACATCCATATCCTTCAAATCACGCATAATTACAAAGGAAAAGGAACCAAAGTGGAAATCCATAGGAGGTGTCTGTGTGTGGGAGAAGCAGCAAGCCAATATCAGGAATATTTTGTAATGCTTTGTAAAATTGTTTTCTTTATATTTCTCCGAATAAAAGGCTAAATCAGCAAATGGCAAGCACATACTTTACAGACTACAGGATTAAGTAAATATTGCTTGATTAATCTGGTAAGCAAAAACACCAAAGTAAGCAAATTCTATGCTTTTTGTTTTATTGGTGTAATTCAACCATAGTAACTTCAAGATATATTTACTAAATATCACACACAAATGAATTTTTAGTGCACAATAAAGTTCATAAATTTATAATATAAATTTAATAAACACACAATCCCCCAAAACACATCTGTATTCATCAAACAAGTACCTGCTCCTGTCTGGAATAAAAAAAAATGGTCTGAGTCATTAGATGTCCATACTGCATAGACCTCGTTCATAAGGTGGTCAAAAAGTTTATTTTATTCTAGATCAGGGGTGACAAACTTTATACAATATCCAGACAATTATCAATTTTGTAGTCAGAGTTGGATCTAATTTGAAGATATTTATATATTTGAGATTCATTCCGTAAGGTCTCGTAATCCAGTAGTGTGAATACTATTTGACACCTGAGCCGCATCCGCCCTTGATTATAGTGGATATGAAATGAATTCCATTTTATGCTTGTGCTTATCTTTGTAGTAATTTTTATGCAGTAATAAAATATTACAAATACTTAATAAGAATCATCATTAAGAGGCCTGGGTGCTGATTATGTATCTCAGTTGCCAACTCATTTGTGTTTACTATCTCTATGGTATTTCTGTTAGTCACTGGAGATAGCAAATATAAAACACGTCATTTGACAGCTATTTGATGTACACTTTTCTATTTTAGTTGGCAACTGAGATACATGATCAGCCCCCTGTTGAGTTAACAATTAAAGTTGCCTAGTCACATTGCACACAATTCATAAACTCATTCAAATTTTGTGATATTATTTTTTTTGCAGGTAAAACTTAAGGACAAATTTGTACATCCCAAAACTAAGAAGCATAGTCTGTGTTACAGTATTGTTTACCGACATCTAGAAAGAACTCTTACACAGACCGAGGTAAACAAAGTGCATAAGGAGATAGAAAAAGCTGCAGCCAAAGCTTTTAATGTTGTTATTAGATAAATAATTAATGTTTGCTAAATAAATAGTTAAAAATTTGTGTTTTTCTAGTAATAATTTTTGCTTCTTCGAGCCTTATCATACTAACAAATTACGAGCACTGTCAAGGCAAAGCATATGCAGAGCCAACATGCTGAGGGTGAGCGAAGACGACGAGAAAATGTATTTTATAAATGTACAATCAAAACAGTATCGTTTATTAATGGAGAGGGTTTTTGACCTCTGTGTAGTGGAGTGTGGCCAGAAAAGTGGAGTTTTATTTTATTACATATTTTTAATCTATAATACCTATAAAAATTAATTACTGAATGTGTTGGTAAGCGCATAGCTTCCGAGCGACTGGATTGATTTGGATAATTCTTTTTTTATTGTGTTACTTATTGTCGGGAGAAGGTTCTTATGAAAAGGAAAACCGGAAAAATGGAGAAAAACAATACTTTAATTTTCCCATACAAACGGAACGGGTGGAACGAAGTTCGCCAGCTAGTTGCGATATCAAGCAGGTTTGGTTATTGCCAATCGATAAAGTAGATAGGTTTTAGTAATATTTTCAGTAAGATAGAACGTTTATGTAATACCTACCCAATTGGAAAAAAAACCATCGCCATAGATTGAAAGCTTAAATTGAAAAATTTAAGGCGAGTGGCCCTACCTGTAACCTTGAAGCATTTATGCATTAGGTAATAACGACACGACTCTGTATACTATGTGGTGTTGGGTACGTTTCTCCAAATGCTGCGATCCGATTTCAGTTGGGATTTACAAATTGCAAAAAATGTTCTTATTACGATCCAACTTATTCTTAACACAAAAATGGGAAAAATAGTTATCGGGAATTAGGTAGGTATGTTTTATGTAATATAAAATATACTATATTATAAAAGGCATTAAAAAACCATCTATTTATATGCACGTGTGGAGTCGGTTTCTGTTTCTCAGCTACACGGAACGTGTTACCTAACTAAGAACTTTCTCAGACCTATTCTTCAATGTGCTTTTGGCTGTCTTTATGACAAACATGATGAATTAACAGCTATTTAGACTCGATTTTCAGTTTAAATGTTTGATAGGTAAGTAGGTATTCTGAAACTATTTAAAACCTGTGTCTTAATTACCCACTTCGTGATAGCAATACTAGTATGGCGAACTAAACTAAACTATATTTTACAAAATTTTAATAACCCCGACAAAACCTGAATGTAAAGTAGTGTGGCTAAAAACCATCTCTATTGTCAGCTTTCCAACATAAAATGGCAACGAAATCGATCCATCCTTTCAAAAGTTATCTACCACATAAGGTCAGACACGTCAACGGTCAAACTTAAAAATAGGTAGGTACAGTACTTTCAGATTAGTGATGACATTGTTTGCTTATTTTTCACGCGGTACGGTACCTAGGTATGTAGATTCTAAGAATCCCAGTAATTACAAGTTAAAACCAGGGCAAAACAGTGGAGACACGTAGGTACAGTTAACGAGTTTTATTTTATGCTCTCGGTTGCATTCCCGGAGTGAATTGTATAATAGTTTGAGTTTTGAGTTCCCCGTACTTATTGGCTTATTCGTAGGGTTAAAATTTACTTTTGTAGTACCTTACATACATAATTTTACATACAATTTTTATTCGAGCTTATGCAGTGAATAGATCCAGTTTAGGTACATAAAGTCCTAACTTAAAGTAAAATTACAAAACGTTACATAAGTAGCAGGTACCTAAGCTACTTAGTTATTTAATTTTGAATTTAAATTATAATGTTCATCGACTTATGAATATAAAATTTAGAAGAAAGAAGAATCTGAAATTTCACTTGCATGATATCATGATTAATAAATATAAAGATGTGACATTTACGGAACCCTCCACGCGCAAATCGCTATCTTACCTAGTCACCTTCTTTTATTAAGTTAGTAGGTGAGTACCTACTTTCATAATTAATGGGTACTTAGTCAGGCTTGACCAACGAATTGTTGTTGAACTTTTAATAATAATGATAATTGGCTCATGCAGAATTTTCTTAAATAAACGTTCCTAGGTCTTGAAATATTAAGAATTCCACTAAATTTAAGTTAAAAAATATGTTTTACATCATTATGTTTATCATTATCATTTATAGAGCTCACTCTCTCTCTCCACGTCTTACTGCTTCAACATGCGATGCGGTACTCCAAAATATCTTGTCCCCTACAAATAATTACTTCTTTGTTGGCCCATCTCCCGTGTGAGAACGGCACAAAGATATCTCCCGAGCTATTCACTCTTGTGTGTCGTTCGCGCTCAAAACCAACTAGCATTGAAACGTGGTATTTCGTATTTCGGCCATTTTGTAAATGGTCTTCGCAGTAAACAGAAGTCTGTTTTGTTCCGAAATGAAATGTGGTTAGTATAATAAAAGAAACTACAAATGTGATTAAGGACTAAAGTGCAAGTGATGTATTTTGTGTGAAAAAAATCTACAGCTGCTATTTTAAGTATATAGGTAATTATAACTTTTCACTGTTTGCATCACATCACCTCCAGTGCTGCCACTTCTAATTTCTTATAAGCGCCACATCAAAATTAAAAATATCACCAGATTTGAGAATTTTGAATATGAAAAAAAACCACCAGATTCCACCAGATATTTTTTTAGTTTTAAGCTTTGGTATTTGCATTACTCAAGTTCCTGTTTGTATCAAATTACATGAATATTAAAAATCGGGCATAAATTATTCAAAATTAGACGTAAGACAAAAAAGAAAGAAAGTGGTGTCATTTGGAGGAGGTGGTGTCCTTATTCAACACTATTACGCGATACACTTATTTCTGCATGAAGACTTCACTTGGGGACCTTTTTTGCACTGCATGCATGCATTTTGCACTGTACAAAACTTCCCTGTGCAAAATGTCCCTGACTTTGACTAATTTCAATCAATACTTACTTGAAATTCAATTACTACCAGCGACCATATTTTCTCTCAATTGCGCCAAAAAAAGCCATAAAACATACTTAATAGTTTTGTTTTCATTAGTATGTTTACTTTTTGATATGAATATGAAGATCAAATAAAAAATTCTATGATATAGATATAATAATGAAAAAAAAGTACTAATAAATAACTGAATAATAATGTACTAATAAATAACTGAAAAAATAGTATTTCATCAAAATTAAACTTCAAATGGCAAATAAAAAACAACTACTCACTGGAAAATTATTTATTTTATGTGAATTTTACACAAATTATATACCTCGACTTATACACTTATCAATTAAACAAACAATTAATCCCGTTATAAGGCATTCACAAATATAAATCTACCTCTGTTACTACAGGTTTTATAAACCTTGAAAAAGCGCTAGTTCTGGTGGAAAAACCACCAAGGTGGCAACACTGATCACATTAATCTTCATTCGAGATTAGATCGTTGTGCACGGCAGACGTTTACGGAGCATAGGTAAAAGGTTTACATATTATTATTAATAATTTGACTTGTAAAGATATGATAAAACGAAACAATTTTGAATGCAAAATTTATCAAAAGTTTTAAGTTCAAGGTACCTATATAACCTATAATAATCGGCGAAATATTCATTATGATTTACTGAATATTTAAAATGCCGTCGCTACAAGTAAACTTTAGGACAAACTTAATGGTATGTTTACCAATTAAAATATTTAAAAAATAGTGAATGTAGAGAGACAGAGACTACTAGCTTTACGTCCCGACTTTGCCACACACATTTTCACCATATTATTTAAAATTGTAGATAGGTGTTTATGTACAATGTGGTTTCTGCAAATATACCTATCTATATCTAGGTACCTAATTACTTGAATAATCACCCTTCTGCTAAAATGTATAAACATCGGTTTTATCTAAACAAAAAAAAATAGGTTATGATAATAAAAATAATAATATCTATTCACTAGACTTTATCAAACGTTTTTGAATAACTAGATGTTATTATTTTTTATCTTTCATCTTCATGACAAATACTTAGGTAATTGTATCTTATTGTTGTTGAAAATGCGAAATTAACTGCCTGGTTATACCTACCTAAACCTGCGGCCAAATTGCTTAACCGTTTGTAATGAAGTTGAATACCCATCTACTTGCCTAGTGTTAACTGTTATCTGTTAACTAGGTATACCTAAACTAAGGTCACCTTAAACTTTTAGGTATATGTTTTTAAAATACAAGCGCTCCATTTTTAAAGTTTATTAAAAATATATTTTGTCTCAATATTTAGGTATGCTATAAAACGAGTACCTAATATACCTACCTACTTATATGCAATAATATAAATTAATAAAAGTTTATATAAATTAAATAGGTAGTAAATTAATAAATAGGTATAGTAACTATTAGGGACAAACATTAGTTTTTGTTTAAAATTTAAAAAAAACAAAACAGTAACATTACTAGGTATATACCTAATCAGAGTAGGTAACTTTGTCTGTTGTAGTTTGTCAAAGATCGTAATTTTTTTTATGTTCCTGGACACATCGCATATTTTGGCGTTACGTTCTAAGTATTTGAGCTTCTTCAGACTCTATGATTTTGTACAAATTTGCGTTAATTTGACACCCCGTTTTTATAATTTAAGTAAAACCTTCAAAACTTTCAGACAAGTAGCATTATCATCCCTTCAAAAAAGATTCATTTCCTGAAGAAAACCGTTGTCTATCAAGTTAAAATACTTAGTAAATTTTTTTAATGTTTATCTTCGTTTTGTACAAGAAATTATCTATTATAGGTATATTTGAATTAAGATTACGTAAATGTTCGTTTATTGAAAAGTTCATGGGTATATTAAATGTACCTACTATGGTGATAGGCTCCAAACTAAAATTTGTGGTTTTTGAAGATGTTAATTCTATCACTGTTTGATCAAGGTTCATAAACAAACTAATATAAAAATGATTACGAGCTTAGCTGGGTATACCGGAATGCAAGTTTTGTTAGGGTTCCGTACCCTATGGATAAAAACGCACCCTATTACTAAGCCTCCGCTGTCTGTCTGTTTCCAGGCCGTAACTCATAAACCGTGATGGCGAAAAAGCTGAAATTTTAAAAATAAAAAAAAACATATTAAGTATATTTTATTTTGAATATATTTAATATTTTATTAAGTATAAAACATAGTCGCTTCCTCTGCCTCTATGTCCCTTTGTATACTTAAATCTTTAAAACCAAGCAACGAAATTTGATGTGGTTTTTAATAGATAAAGTGATTGAAGTAGAAGGTATATATGTATATTTCATAAATATAATATTTAAATACCTAACATCAAATTAATTATTAAAGGGGGACTCCCATACAACAAACGTAATTTTAATAGATACCTAGATTATAGTACGGAACCCTGCGTGCGCAAGTCTGACACGTACTTGGCCGGTTTTTTTGTTAATACCTAGATAGGACAGAATATTCGAAATAACCTATTTTTGATTTAATATGAAAGCTTTGGATATGATCGGAGAAAAACATATAATGTACCTACCTAAATATTTCGCTAATAATTGTTTTAGATTAATTAAAGGCTCAAAACTAGACGTGTTTTGTGCCGTTTGTACTTATATAACTTGTAACTTCACTCGATTATAGAAAAAAGGAAAACATATTTTTAATTCTTTTTCAGGGTTTAAAAAAATATGAATGATGGCTTAATAGGACGTTTCAAAACCTAGCTGTTACCCTCGGCTTTGCTCGCGTGGCAGTTAATATATTTACTGATTAATTTAAATAATTTATTTTGTACCTGCCACATTAAGACTAAGGACTTTTTTGTAAACTTTCAACCCCTAGTTCACTCCCTTAGGGGCAGAATTTCCAAAAAACGCTTAAATACGTATTTACTAATTTTTAATAAGTACCTAGCCCAAAATAAAGTTTAATTTCAAAATGACAGTCTTCCATACACAATTTCAACCCCTATTTCACCCTATTAGGAGTATAATTTTGAAAATTCCGTCCTTTGTGAGTGTCTACTCAATAAAACAACCCTACTCACCAAATTACATCGCTGTAACTTTAACAGTTTTTGCTCGGCGATGAGGAATCATTCATTCAGGACAGTATAGATATTATAATTCCCTCGTCGGAAATCCGAAGCCCAAAGTTGATCGGTGGCGCTTGTAGCTCGTTCACTAACCTCTCGACCAACGGAGACGGAAAGTTGTGTGTGGTTTACTGGTGTCTGTTTCGTATCATGACAAAATTTATATGGGACCACCTCGTAATGATAAACTATCTTTCAAAAAACGAACTATTAAAATCGGCTGGCAAAAGGCCTAGTACTATTTTTTTTATGAAATTGGAGGGCAAAGAATCACAGATTTACTGATGGTAAGAAATTTACGCCGCCTAGAGACACAAAACGTGGTAATGTTGCGTTGATAACCTGAGGTCGGGATGTTGAACCTCGAGCAAAAACATTTTTTTAAGCTACCTTATCCTCCGAACCGGAACACATCAGCGGCAAGCACTGACATTATGTCGGCAGGAATAGGTAAGGCGGTGGTGCCAATCCGGACGAGTTGCTGCCACTTTCTCACTCTTACTCTAGGTACCACCTAGTCAGATGTCACGGTGTTAGTAACCGTAAGTCTTTGCTAACCTTTTACGAGCTTTCTGGTAGGAAGGTAGATAGTCTATCCTGCAAAGGAGCCCGGACCAACACGGCGAAAACATTAAAAAAACATACTGTCCTCTTAGACACGGTTAGAAATGTGATCTGCTGCACCTTTTTATTATGATAATGGAAGGCAAACAAGCAAACCGATTTCTTGATGGTAAGAAATTCACGCCGCCTAGAGACATCTAAGGCGGTAATGGTGCATTTTCAACATGACGTCGGGATGTTAGGCCTCGAGCAAAAGTAAGTTTACCGGCTACCTTACCCTCCGAACCGGAACACACATGACGTTATGGCGACAGGAATAGGTAAGGCGGTGGTACCAATCCAGGCAAGTCGCTGCGAAATTGTACTACCTACTAAGATGTCACAGTGTTAGTGACGGTAAGCCTATGCTCGCGTTTTACGAGCTGCCTGGCAGGAAGGCAGATCTGTCTGTCTATTCTGCAAAGGAGCCCGGACCAACACGGGCTTAGTCGCCTGCACTTCTTCTTAAATATATTCAATGTACAGAATCCACTCTTCTACATTTTTCTTATTAGTAGATATAGAATAGACAATTGGGTGTCTCTTCAATGTTACTTTCCATCTCGTCTCTAAATCCCTTATTTTTTTATGAATCCTTAAATATACTCCAATATAAAGTGTTATTTATAAGGCATGCTTGGAACTCATGTTGACTTAGCCACAAAGCTTATTGAAAATTGAATTTTGTCTCGATGTCAAGGGCGGGCGAATCTAGCTCTCGTGTCAGGGGGTCACATATACTCGAGGTTAAGCCTGAGTGGGCTCCAAATCTAATATGATATTTGATAACATAATTATCTTTACGCCCATATCCCCGAGGACGCAGAGGCACAACCAAAGCACCCCCGACTAGCCGAAGACAAAGTCGCACAATATGATGGGATTGATGGGTGGGGTGGCTTGTCGCACATGTACAATCTTGATATAGGTATCATATACTATAACAATAACATTTTATTCAATATTAAAACGATAGGTTACATGGAACGTCATATGATATTATTATGACGTCATCATTTGAGGTCAACCAAACTACTTTTAAATGTTCTAAAAAAATTGGTAATAGTCAAATATATCATATTCGTTTAAACAGCGAAAAATAAAATTAAGTAGTATTATTTATCAACACAGTGTTTTATCAAAATTCATAAATTGTAATAAAAACTGTCATTAACCTCCTAGTCAAAACGAGGGGAGTTATAAGATTGACGTTTGTGTGTGTTTCTGTCTGTGGCATCGTAGCTCTTCAGCGGAAGCACTTAGGTATTTTGATGGGGTTTTTTATTTGGCTGACGTAAGCAGGATCGTTCTTGGCTACAGTTTATGGAAATCTGTCCACGCTTTCAAGGTTATCAGCTCATTTGTAAGCATTAGAATGGACATTAGCAGCACAAATTGTATTTATTTCGCTTTTGTTTTATATGTGAAACCAATCAATTACAATAAAATGCTGGTAAAACTGGGCTAGTCTGATGATGGACCTCAATGATAGGAGACGTAAGCCTAGAATACCTACTGGTAAACCCATCAAGTTTGGACTTCGTCGTTGCTAGATTCGTCTTAACTAGATCTATTCATATTTCTGACGACGAGGACTTGATAACACGTAGGTACCTGATGAAAGAAAAGGGGGGTGGATGATGGATAATAATATTAAAAATTATGGTATTATGTTTCGTAATCTTTGCAGTTTATCTGAAGCACATCAGAAAGAGAGATGTTTTAAGTTAGTTGTGTGTGAGTATGTGTGTAAGGAGGGGATAGTCGGGGGGAAAAAAATCTAGAATTGTTATATGTATAGGTACTTAAGTCAGTGAGGCTGTCAACTGTTTTTAACAAATAGCAATAAATTTTATAAAAGATATTTATTGTTTATAACATTCAATATTAATTTAAATTATTGGAAAAATAGTCTCCATTACCAAATTCTATAAAGTATTTTTTCTTGGAAAAACATGGATATCTTTTTTTTAAATTTATGCAAATTTTGTATTTTTCCTGTTTACGTACATGACTAACACCTTCATTACTAGCATTAATTTGCTTACTTCAGGGCTGGATTCAATTAGTGTAATTTGTCCTGAAATACACATACCTAGCTACTCAAATTTATTACAAGCAACCCCGTGCTATTTAGGTAGCTACTTACTCCCATCTCTTTCAAGCAATTTTGCAAAAAAATGTGTCTTACAACTCCTAAGAAATTTATGTCTGATCATTTGTCATTATGATACAACTGTTATAATAAGTAGAAGGTAAACAGATATAATTTTTAAAGTTAATTTGTACCTACTATTTTGTATCTTGTTTCAGTAAATCATTAAAGTTATTATAACCAAGTGTGCAGAAATGGAGAGACTAGTGTGTATCGTGCCTAAATGTCCAAATAATTCAGTCAATCAACCGAAGAAAATGTTTCTTCAGGTCCCGAAGAATAAGGGCACACGTGTGCGATGGCTGAAGCGAGCTAATGCCGACATGAAATATCTAGCATACGAAAATATATATTTCTGTGAGGATCATTTTGCTGTGAGTATTTTTTAAAATTTCTATAATTAAGGTAATTTGACCGCCTCGTTGGTCGAGTGGCTAGCGTACTCGCCTAACTGCATCAACTTACCGCGAGGTTCGATTCCCGACGGGGGCAGGCATTTGTGTGATGAACATTTAGATGTCTGCATTTCCGGATCTGGGTGTTTATTAAATTTATTCTGGTATCTATTTAAGTTTTTACCCATAACACAAGCATATAATTTGCTTACTTTGGGGTTAGATTCAATTAGTGTAAGTTGTCCAGGGATATTTATTTATTTATTTATTTAAGGTAATGGGTTAAACAAGTAACACTTGCACGCGTAACACTGGTTAACACGAGAAGAGTGGTCCACTCTGTCACCGTCATCATAATTTAAAAAATAAAATTAAAAATTTAAAAAATGCCCGCCACAAGTACCTCATTTCCCTTTAAAAATAAAAATAAAATGTAATCTCCCCACATTCACCCCAAAGAACACTCGCACATAAGTTACCTTTAATACAAAAAAAAAAACTAAATTGAAATCACTGCATCCGTTCGGAAGTTATGACGCCACAGACACACAGACAGACAGACACTTCAAACTTATAATACCCCTCTTTCTGCGTCGGGCGTTAAATACAGGACCGAATGATCGAGATTAGGCCTAATCCGCACTGCGAATTTTTACTGCTCGATTTTTTTTTACAATTCTGTGCCATATTGAATCTATACTAATACGAGGTGAAAAGGCGGTGAAAATTCGCGCGGAAGAAATGCTGTGATCTGATGCAAGTTTATGTAATGCGGTGCGGAATTATTACGGTCCAAAAAAAATCGCTCGTTGAAAATTTGCAGTGCGGGCTAGGCCTTGGGTGTACAAATGTCGGTACTTATTTTTTCCAGCTGGAATTCCCGTATATGATTTAAAAATTCTTTAGTTACCTGTATTGATAAATGAATATGCTAATGCTCTTACTACGGAATATATTTTATATTTATTTAAGTTTATCGTAAACAGTTCACGGTATATTAAAATTAAACATCCGAAGAAAATTACGAGCAATTGTACTTTACAGTAGGTAAAAAAGGTTTTTATATGCCTGTACTTCGCGCTATCTGAGAAATGGCCACGCTTTTAAACTAGAGAGTACGCATACTCTGTTAAGACATAATACCTACTAAGAATCCACAAAATTTCAGCTTTGTTAAAAAACGTATTTCTGGGGGCTCTGGAATCTTACTATAATAATTTTCTACTATAAAAGACTGTTACATTTCCGGACATATAACTATGTGACATATTAAGCACACTACCAGGGGGGTGATTATGTATCTCAGTTGTCAACTCAAACTGTAAAAGTGGACTTCAAATGACGTCATTTGTGTTTGCTATCTCTATTGTATTTCTGTTGGTCACTGGAGATAGCAAATACAAAACACGTCATTTGACAGCGATTCGATGTAACGTCAACTAATATTAAAATTTAATGTATCAATAAGTGATAAATTTGTGTAGAAAAAGTAGACTTAATGACTGATTAGAGATAATTGACCTATCTGAGTGCGGCCGGAAGTGACATTTGCATAGTTAATGAGGGTCTTTACATAAAACAGTAATCTTTTATAAAATGGACTTTCAGATTCCGACTTATAATAAAAGTAAAGTTTAAACCTGGTTTAAGTTGATAGTAGTGGTACTGCAACGCATTTACTAAATAAATTTTAAGCTATCCCTTTTCTATTCTTTGAACGAAAGTAATAGAAAAGGACAAAATACGTTTAGTGCTGTCAGTTTGTTTGTACGCACGACATTTCTACAGATGTTTATTTTTTTGGAAAAGCAAGTTAATATAACCGGACTAATTTAAAATACTCCATTACTTTTGTTTTTGTTTAATTGGAAAAAGATAACCTACTCCTAAAATAGGTTAGTACTCAGCAGGTTTACAACCATACATACATACATGCATATATACGTACATACGTACGTACGCACATACGTACGCACATACGTACACACATACGCACACACATATGTACACACATACGTACACACATACGTACACACAT
>NJDC01001060.1:230233-247078 GCA_002245475.1 Calephelis virginiensis
TTTTGTAAATGTTGAGTTTTTGGTTAGGCACATGTAGTTTCTCACTATTTCTAAAATGAGACAAACCTAGGACATCAGCATTTGTATGAAACAAATAATGATGTTTTTTAACAAATACACATACAGCCAATATATATAAGCAAGGTAAAGCAATATTTTAAGTGACTTAAAAAGTGGCTTGCATGAATCTAATTGATTGACACTACATATTCTTCACACTACACACTTCTTCTGAACTCTAAAGAGTCTAGTTAATTCTACAGAATTCCCCCAAATAGGAATACCATACTGCAAAACGGAAGAAACATACCCATGATGAGCTAACAGAGATGCCTTTAATCCTGACACTTCTCTAATTCTTCTCAATACATATACAAACCTATCGATTTTATTGCAAAGTAAATCAATATGCGATTTCCAGTTACAATATTTATTGGTTTTTATTCCTAGGAATTTAGTACAATCTAGATTCTCAATAGTAGTATTATTTAAAATCACATCTAATTTTTTAGTATCTCTATAATGTGTTTGATATTCAACTAATTTTGTCTTCGTAAGATTTATTTTTAGATTATTTTCATTCAACCATTCTGTCACTTTAGTCAAAGTTTTACTTGTTTCTTCATGTAAATCGTTTTTATTTTTGCTCTTGATGAGAAGTGTAGTATCATCAGCAAACAAAATTGAATCATGACTGATAGCATCAGACAAATCGTTTATGTAAATTATAAAAAGTAATGACCCTAAAACACTACCTTGTGGTACACCGCAGTCATTAAAAAGATAACTTGAAGTATAGACTTTCTTGCGGTTTCCACTTACTTTTGATATTGCAACACATTGCTTTCTGTTCTCTATATAGCTTTTAAACCATTCTAATGAATTACCTCTAATACCATATCTCTCAAGTTTCGTTAACAACATTTAATGTGATACAAAATCAAACGCTTTACTCATATCTAAAAATACAGCAAGGGGAAACTTTTTACTATTTAGACAATTTGTTACTTTTTTAACTAAGTCGAAACATGCATAAACTGTAGATCTACCTTTTCTAAATCCGTATTGATTATTTTTTAATAAATCAAACTGAAGTAGTTAACTGTATAATTTTTCATACATTATTTTTTCAAAAATCTTAAAAATTACTGGAATTAAAGTTATTGGTCTATAATTGTTCATGTTGTTGTTAAATAATGGCTTGACAACAGACTTTTTTAAACGATCAGGATATTTTCCTTCCAAAAATGATAAATTAATTATATGACAAAGAGGCTTTGATATCACACTGGCAACATTCTTTAATATTATTGTGCTTATATGGTCATAGCCAGTTGCTCTGGTGTTTTTCAAATTATGTATAACCTTAACTAAATCATGCTTATCAACTGGTGTCAAAAACATAGTTTTATTATGATTAGACAAATTAAGAGAAAAGAAAAGAAAAGAAAAGAAAAAATATTTATTTGCGGAATATGAGTGTTACAAAGATGTTACAAAATTATTTAAGCCTTCCTACATATTCTACCAACTTGTGGTGTGCAAATAGAGTGCAAGATTTTATGCTATTTGTGGAACAAGCCTGACTTTCATAACAAGATTTAGTCTGATTTATAAAGAACTTGTTGAAATGATTAGAAATTTCTTGAGCATCAGTGTATATCGAGTTATTTATTTTAAATTGTTCTATTTCTTCTTTAGACATTTTATTTTGAAATGTACTTTTAATTATATCCCATGAAGCTTTACACTTATTAGAAGAATGTTCAATATATTTTAACGATGCTTGTTTTCTTGTCCAAATATACGCTTTGTTTCAAACCAAAAGGTAAGCTTCGGTTTACAATATGAAACTGGCTTTATGTCTACTTGTATACTTTGTGCTGTTTCATGGTCAGATGACAAAGAATGTGAGTGTCAGAGCAAACATTTTCTAAATTACTAGCAATTACATCTAAACATGCAAGTTTTCTTGTAGGTTTCAAAATATGTAGACATAAATTATTATCTTCTAAAATGCTTTGTAAAGTTTTATAAGTATTTGTAGATTGTAAAAGGTCT
This sequence comes from Calephelis virginiensis, assembly GCA_002245475.1. Lineage (NCBI taxonomy): Eukaryota > Metazoa > Arthropoda > Insecta > Lepidoptera > Riodinidae > Calephelis > Calephelis virginiensis. The sequence continues at coordinate 232,295 of NJDC01001060.1, forward strand.
ATATTCCAATCTCCACATAGAACAAATTTCTTTTTAGAATTTTTCATATTTTTTTCTAATAATAATTCCAAATTATTAAGAAAGATATCTACTAATAAAGAAGACACTAAGTCCCACAATGTGATAGGTGGCAAGCCTATCGCCAACCGGGCACATATCCTATCCCGAGCAACATTTTTTTATTTAGAAAATTGGAAAAAATCAAATTTTCTTTTTGTTACTCGACCCGGGATTCAAACCCGGTACCTCATGCAGTCAAGTTCAACACTTGAACCGTCAGACCACACAGGCGATAGATATAAATTCTTTACTAATCAAATCGAACACAATACCTAATATGTAAAGAGATAGTACTGCCTACCTCTTCGGGGATATGGGCATGTAGATACTTTTTTTTTAATTGAAACTTACAATTACTACAGTTAGCGTATTTATATGTCGCGTGTCAAATTTTTTCTTACAGTTTTTCAAGGCGTTTAAGCATAGATCGTCTTACTACTAATAAAATTAAACCCTCATTAAACACATGTTTTACTAAACACTGTCTAAAATCTCATTCTCAACCAATAAATATTATTCTGCTACTTCATCCACGTGTAGCATAATATTATTGGTCTGATGCCACTCTAAATTCTTTTTGTGTTACGGTAGGGAGATTTTTAAAAGCATTGTTTTTTTTCAGGATACAATAACAGATGAATCCCCTGAGTTAGATGTCTTGGAAGAGTTATATAATCTAGTGAAAAAGTACACGATAAGGGATCTCACTGGTGATGAACTCGCGAGGGCCTGGATGTTCCTCACCATTGAGTATAACAGCAGGTGAGCAGCAGAAAACATTGTAAAAGTTTTTTTTACTGCTATTAATGCTCCTATTAATAGGCCGTTCTCAAGATCGAGACCTCACGAAAGTGCAAGGTTGAGTTCAGGGTATACTTGTTTAATGTAATTATTAAACGAATCTCAAATGCTAGCTTTTGAAGCGATATCACTTAGAACAGATTTCAAATTTCGCTTATTTATTTTATTGACGAAAGTCTTATTCTGCTGATTCCGAAAAAGGGGAGATTGCCAATTCCTCCCGAAGTTTTTTGTTACACAATTAAGAATAGCGCCCATTTCGACGGGCCAGGACGGGCCGCAACGCAGGGCAATAATCCGCCTAGATCGCTTGCATACATTTTGTATGGAGCAACGCCCACTGTGCCGGGCGCATCGGCGCGAATATTTCCCCGACGGATTTCCGCGTGCATACCCCGATGCGGCCAACAGTGACCAAAAGCATGATATCATTGTTAAGAAAAGAGCACTATGGTATTTTAACGCTAAAATTTCATATGACAACTACTAGAGGCGCCAATTTCGATACTTGACGATTTTAACGTCGAGTGGCCTCTCTATTTCGTTGCTCTACTTTGGTACTGAGTAATAATAATCCGCCGATGCGGCCCGGCCCGCATCAGTGGGCTTTGCAATGCGATGCGACACGCAGATAATAAGAATAATGTTGCAGTGAGCGCCAGTGTTCCCCGATGTTGCTCCAGAAGCGATGGTTCCAACTGCAGGAAGCCTCCCGAGATAGCTTTTACAAATTCTGGTACGCCTATCGCGGCTTGGCAAGGTATCTGGATAAGGCGATGGAGGAAAAACCCAATCGCCTTCTACGAGTGATTGTTCAAGAGTAAGTATTTTATTACACAATTATAATAAATATTACACAACCTAACGAACAAGAAGGCGGCTCTCGCTATTAAAATAAACTAGCCAGCCAGTTTGTATGAAGAAAAAAATATTGTTTTTCCCATTTCCTCTGCTATATATCCAGTTTTTTAGAACCTTCTCCAGATAATAACTAACAAAAAAAATTGCAAAATTGGATCATTCGTTCAGGCATGATGCGATGAACACGCGAAATGTGGATTTATTTTTATATTTATGCGCTTCGGCTTTACAATTTTTACTCTTTCTAAACTTTATACTTTTAATTTTAAATTGGCTAACCTTATCTAAAAGCGAAATTAATAATTATTATAACAACTCTATATAGCGAATATAGACCAAGCGCATAATTTAAATAGCACTACTGTACATTGATGTTATACCGACCGATATCACTATATGGTATATTGCTTTTCACTGTGATTATATCACTCAGTTTTATAAAGTATAATAGTAGAAGATGCCCTAATTTCATTAGAAATATTTTAACTGATATTTTGTAATATTATTATAAACCTGGTGATTATATTATTCACGAAATCCACAGCTTATACCAAAAACTAAGAATAAATAAAAATAAAAAAATAATGTTTTTTTTATTTTTTTTTATTAATCCATAAAAATATGGCTGAAGTAATAAAGTATTATATTGGAGTCCGTTATTGCAACTTAACTGCGTTTAATTATTTCAACTGCCTTCCGTTACTGAAGCAATTTTTAAGAAGTTTTCAAGTCAAAAATGTTTTTAGGCACATGACACTTGTTACACAAACATTTCCGACGTGGGAAGAAATGGTACAAGACAAGCAAGTTATCTTATCCAATGATTTTGTAAGTATTTTGTTATTATTTATCAACTGAAAATCATTGCTAAATGAAATACAAAACTTTAGAGTTGGCATAAAAATGTTCGTAAAGTATGTGTTTACGAAATTTTCATTTATATAACAATATTTTTTTTTGTTTTATATATATAAACGTTTCATACGCATTTGGTAATTGTTACTTCCTTTTTTTATTAATAAAATTCTCTATGTTAAGGTGATAAATAACAAATGAGAATAAATAAAAAAAGTCAAGACGTATTTCCTGATAATACTACCATTCTAATCAAATGTAAAGTAAATTTGACTTGAAAGACGAAAATACTGGAACCATATTTACCTAAAACAAGGTCGCTGCATGGTTTGATGAAAGCAATCATATTAATATTACAAATGCGAAAGTTTGTTCGTTTGTTACTCCTTTACGCAAAACTGCTGAACCGATTTTAATCAAATTTGGCAAGCACCTACAGGGTAACGTGGATTATAACATAGGATAGTTTTTATCCCGAAAAATGTTCCTGTGGGACCACGCGGGCAACGCCGCGAGTAACAGCTAGTCTTAAATAAACCTATCTAAGAAAATAGGAAATAAGAAGTTAGATGTTTTTCTAGATCATGTACGTTATAATACTAAGATTGTAGATTTTAGTAATTGGATAGAAATAACAATTAACTAATAAAATATATATTGTACTTAATTGTAATATATTACATTTACTGTCTTTGTTATCAAATTGACATATTTTCATATGTCTTAAAAACAAGAGAAGTGACAGGTTTAAACGCGTCTATCTGGAAACGAAGAAAGTTTGTGGTTAATTGGGTTAAACCTAATCACATTTCGAAATAATTGTTTTTAATAAGTTATACATTTCGTAATAATTATAAATTACTTATATTCGCATTTCTAATATTGGTATATTAGAAATGCGAATGTAAGTTTGTCACACATTTACGCGAAAACAACTTAGTCAATCATCATGAAACGTTGTTCACATATTTTTAGAGGCATTAAAAGTAACATAGAATGTTTTTTTAATATCATAAACATGAGCGAAGCCGCGGGTAAAAGCTGGTTTTATATATATGCATACATATCTTCACGCCAAGTCCCTTACGGAGTAGGAAAAGAGTATCGAGAGGCAAACCTCGCGATCCTGGCAGACTTAGATTCATATGTATTTAAAATTAATTGTGGTAGTTTGGTAGAATATTATGTTAGGTATAATAATTTTTTTGTAACTTCTAACAAACTCATTCAGCAAATTATGAGTTTTGGCGAGAGTAAAAAATAAATAAATATGAAATATGACTAATTTTTGACCGATTCTAAAAAGGAGGTAATGAATTTGATTTTATTTAAGTTTATGACGCAATTACTCGTACAGTTAGGAACAAATTTTCAAGGTTCTGTTTAGGAAGGTAGTTTATAGTATACAGTACCTACTTTATAGTAGGTAGGTATATAGTATTGATCGTGATCCGACTAGTAAGTAGTTTTTGGGTTAAACTTAATAATCCGTATTTTTATAAATCTACAATTTGACATGACGTGTCCATTAAATTGGATTCCATTTTTTGAAGTTTTAGTGCGCCTAAATTATGAATATGTACTAGATGACCCTGCAAACTTCGTCCCGCTTTAATTCCTAACGTAATGTTTCTGAAGAAATACAACTTGATATCTTTAACGGAGTAATGAATAGGCATCATTGAGTTAAGTAAATCATCATCTTTGACTCCAAATTTATTTGGCACCACGTGAAAAAGAGTACTTATATGGTATATAATGTGTGTATTGTGATATGATCTGATATAATGTCTACAATGAGATAACACCTATGGCTATAGGTGGTATCGCTCCTACCTACTACCTACCGGTCTGACCCGAGAAGTTATGTACTCAACGCCAACAGCGGTCTACTAGACCACTTGATTTAGAAAATTTAACTTATACTGTATATGTGGTTGCTGTTTTAAAAAAAATAAACTTTTGTTTTGTTTCAAGGAACGTATCAAGCTTAATTCGAAGGATGCAGTTTTGGGTAAGATTTATTTTTATGCTAGTATTTATTTTTCTTATATATTCAATTCAATTCAATTAATTTATTGTTTGCGTGAAACATCTGTGCACAACTTTGCCTTGTCCGATGATCTCATGCAACTGGTAACTTCGCCTACGCGAATTCCGGATGTGGGAGATCATACGCCTTCACTGTTAGAACTTCTGCTGACCTCTCATCCAAAGAACTATAAAGTCTCTGTTCTCTTGGATCTTCCGACCACTGCTTAATCTTGAGTGCAGTTTCCATTACACCTTGTGTACGGCTACAACCATCGGCCGACGTCGAGTCTGGCATTATAGGTCAGCAGATTGGGACGGGATGCGATATTTTCTTGCATCTTACCCATGGAGGCAGATTTGCTTCTCGCAGGTTCATCCAAATATCGTTGCTGAGGCTGTGATTGATGTGGTGCTGTAGGGTATGGAACTTTATATTCCGTTCTCTTCAGTGCCCATTGGTGGCAAATCCCAGCTTTGGTTCAGTCGGCTCTGTAAGACGGCACTTAGCCATAAGCGAAAATGCTATGCGAAGTCTTGTGATGAAAATACTAGCTCGCATAAAAAGGAGTACAACTCTGCCTCTAGGTCTTTCAAAAGAGCCGTTGCCAAGGCAAAGTCTGAGCACATTGGAAAAATTCGCGAGAAATTAGCCCGCTTACCTTCGGGAACAAGAGCGTTCTGGTCCTTCGCCAAGGCTGTCCAAGGAAATTTTGCGAAGCCATCGTTACCATCTTTGCACCGGAGTGATACTTCGCTGGCCCATGATGCGAAAGAGAAAGCAGAACTCCTAGGCTCCCTTTTTGCTTCTAACTCGACTTTAGATGACCATGGAAACACGCCGCCGCCCATCCCGTGGTGTGAAGTATCTATGCCGGAAATAAAGTTTCTGCGGAGTTCAGTGCGTAGAACACTCATTTCATTGGACGTCAACAAGTCGAGTGGGCCCGAAAGATCCCTCCGATTGTTCTCAAATATGTGCTCCCAAGCTGGCACCGGTTTTAACGTGACTCTTCCGGCTCCCCTATTCATCAGGCATTGTACCGAGTTCATGGAAGACCGTTTTAGTACATCCGATCCCTAAAACAGGCTTCACAGTGCCAGCTCCTTCCGTTTGACCGCATTCAACGTAGAGCAACTCGAATTGTCAATGACCGGGCAATTACTAATCGGTTTGATTCCTTGGCACTGCGTAGAAATGTTGGGTCCCTCAGTGTTTTCTACCGAATCTATCATGGGGAATGTTCTGAGGAGTTGTTTAGTTTAATTCCAGCCGCTGATTTTCACCTTCAGACTTCGCGACAGAGTTTAAAGTATCATGCCTATTATTTTGATGCGTGATGATCTACAACTGTGCGATTCTGAAGACATTTTGTACTTCGCACAACTTTGTGGAATCAGTTACCGAGGGCGGTATTCTCAAATAATGATGAAAAGAGCGTACTGATTCATTAAAGGTCGGCAACGCATCTAATACTCCTGGTGTTGCGGATGTCCGTGGGCAGTGGTGATCACTTTCCATCAGGTGACCAACTTGCTCGTTTGCCTCGTCTTGTATAAAAAAAAAACACCTGCATTGACCGCATTGTACTGCCAAGTTTCGTGTAAATAAATAATTGTAGTGACAACTTTAAAGAAAGAGGAAAAAAGGCATCAAACGACGCATAAATGCATATATTTCGAGGTTTCTATTTTGTTTACCATTACCTAATTACTGTTTATTTGCAAATAAACCTAGGGCCTGTCCCTGTTGGGGCTGAAACCTAGTTTGATATGATAAGGCATGTACGCTAACCTCTTTACTTATAACGTTTAATATAGGTTAAAATTATTTTAATTTTCAGAAAAGGTTCCTGATCTTGAAGTCGTTGAAGAGCAAGTAGTAACAATTGACTTAGAAGAAAACTCAGATTCAGATGATTTAAATTTAGTACAACATCCGAAAGCTCAAACAATAAATTCAGATAACTCAAAGAACAATTCAGCAGTTGTAACAAAATTAACTGAAAATTCAATAAATTTAACAGAGAGCTCAATATTATTAACAGAAAATCACCAAGGTACCGATGACCTCGCAGAGCTTATACCCAATTCTCAAACAGATATTGCAAGAAAACCTAATGCAAACATTTGTGTTGTAAAAACTGAAAAAGATGACGAATCAGGTGACGATGTCCAAATACTCGAAACAGTAGAAACATCATCAGGACCCGACAAAAACATGAAAGAAAACATTACTGACGATGTCTCTTTTGTAACAAATGACACTCATATTATTGATGATAATGTAAACGATTACATTGATAAAGATGAATCTATCATAATAAATGATCCTCAAATAAATGAACAAGTTGTAGAAGAGAATTGTGATAGGACTGTGCAAGTTCAAAATCATACACAAATTTTCAATGTTGATGCAGAAGATGGTTACGACAAGACTGAGCCAATCTATGTGCATGATACTCAAACAATTAATAATAACTTAAAAGATAGTGTCATGTTAGTTGTAAACAATAATTCTCAACCAGTAATAGATGACGTGGCGGATAATATTAGTTCGGATGTACAAGAGATAGACGATGATCAAATAATTGATGGTATCGCAGAAAATGACACTTATAAAGATGCAACAATTACCGTCGATGGTGATAAGCAAATCAATATTACAACAAACATTTATAATGAATCCAATACGAATAATAATACGATGATTTTGAACCAAACAAATGATATGTCCTTACCCGTAATAACAAGTGTAGTTGGGGGTGTCAGTATCATAGAACAAAATAATATTAATGAAAACGTAGTAGTTCAAATAGATGATACGATAAAAAATGAACCATCCCATAAGAATATTACTGATTTGATACATCAGGAAAGAATTTTTGATTTGAAGAGTATAACTATTGATGATCCATCGATATTAATCGAGGAAGAAGATGATATAGTAATAACAAACAAATCTTTTAATGAAGAGATTAACCATCTTACTTTCGTCGATGATGGTATTGCGTTTGAAGATGATTCTATAATTCCTAATAATACAGAAGTTCCTGATCCAGGTAACAAGATATATTTTAAATTCACTACACACTTATCGTCATATGTCGTACGAATCATCTTCTATATTAATTTTCAAACAAAATTTGTATTTAATGTCATAACCGAGACAAAATATTTAAATACTCAGCTTCTTGTTTTTGTCTTACACTTCTTTTTTAGTTTCATACAATCTCATATATCCTTATAATATAATATGTACATAGCTTTATTACGCTTATAATTAATTTTAATGTACTTGTCATTTAAACTATGTAGTTACTAGGTTTTTTCTACTTTTTAAGTCATATAGCTTTGGGTTTGGCATGAGTCTAGAAAAGCGCGCTACTTAATTTACAAGCTTCTACCAATCCGGACAAAATCGGAGGTGTTAATCCATTGTAAGGAAGGTATTGTTATTCTAAAGGTAGAGCCTTAGAGACTCTAAACCACGTTTAATAACGACGTTTTAATTACGAAGTTAATACGCGGTTAGTCAGTGGACAAACAGGTACAAGATTAAGCTCGGATAATACTTGAAGTAAGCTCTTTTTGGTTGGTGCCACAACTTCGAAATTGGCGTGTTTATATGGCAAGGGTAATGAATGCAAAAGAAGCTAGGCAGGTCTGCAAGGATCGTGACATTTAATGTTTGACACTCGATATTCTCTGTCTACTCCGTGAGAGACATCGCGTGAAGATAAGTGTAAGATTTTATTAATAATACGGTATGTTTATGGGGAATCCCTTGTTATAGATCCAATCTACATTATACTCATAACAGTGGATATCATGCAAGAAATTTGGGATGACTAAAAATACGAAAGCAAATTGTGAATAAGTATGATTTCATCAGCACACACAGTAATTCACAAATATACTAAAAAATTACATGATTACTTAGAAAACACTTCGTTGATTAAAAACAAGGGGTACAAGCCGTACAACCTAGTAACGAAAATTCCTAATTGACTAAATTTTACATTTTACGGTATTGATAATTTTTTTTCAGATATTAAAGAAGAATTCAAGGGAAATTCTACTAGCAAAGAAGTTGAAAACCTTGAAGATGATGATAATGAAGAATCTACAGCGAAATTCGACACCAAACTTTTATTAAATCCTACTGTTTACACACAAAGACTGGAACACATGGACGTATTCAAATTTATAGATTTTGAGTCGGTTCGAGATATAAGAGTTATTGAATATGCTGAAAAAAGAAGTCGACCAATTGATAAAATGGCTTATAAATATGATATTATTAAACCGGAAGAATCAAGCGAACACACTGATTATGTTCACAGTTGTTCTGAATCTGATCTGGTTGACAATATTTCAACTAAGTGTAAAATAAAAGAATTTAAATGTTCTAACCGGATGTTCCAAAAACCAAAAAAACGTAGTTATAATCCAGTCCAATTGTGTAAGAACCCAGATTTCAATACAAGATTAAAACGATTAACCGTTGGTTTTCTTAGTTTTAAGCGCAATCGCGATTTGTTAGAAGAGTGTAAGCCACTCACCATTGATCTCAATAAATCATTTGAAAACAAACTTATTAATGGTAAACTCATTGTCAAAAATGCTAGATTCACAAATAGTACATCATTTCGAGAAGCTGATGACGATCTAATAATATTAGAACATAACTGTAATAATACGACAACGTCGCCGTCCTTTTCAAAACTAGAGTTGTCCACTATGAAACATCCAATCAGAATTGAAAGAAATAAAATGATTAATTTGCCAGACATAGAAGAGATACGCCGTGTAAATAGAAAATTGCTTACTGCAGAAGTAACACCAATTCAATCAAACTGTAATTTTAAACCTACCGTAAAAACATTAAATTCGACTATAGATGAAAGTATGCCAACAGTTCAGTCATATGAAAATTCTCATCAAAACTCGTTACCTTCAATTGCTCCGGCTATTTACTATAACAGTTTAGAAAATAAGGACAACGAAGGTGTTGTCAACCCTTTAGTGGTAGAAAGGCAAATTATAAGTAATGTTGAAACGCCTGTAAAAAATATTTTAGAGTTAAATACTACGTTTGAAGAATCGACAAATAAATCACAACAAAATCAATGTCATTTACCATCAATTCAAGATCCAGATGTACATTTCACGAATAGAGTTAATGTGAATAGTAAAACCACAGTCGAGCCTGTCGATAAACGTAGAGAAGTTCTAAATTCTAAGAGTCCTGTAGAAATAGTTCCTCAATTTAAACCAGCGTTTGACGGAAATATACCAACAACCCAATCACTTAAAATTCAAAATAATTTACTATCAAAACAGAACCCAAATGTGAAGAATGTAACTGCAGAAAACAGATACGTTAGTAATCATTTATCTGAACAAAATACAATAGGAAATCTAATAATTAATAACTTAGACACATCAAGCTCAAATCCTACAGAGTCTAGTGTGATTATTGATGATTTAGACAACAGAAGAGTGTTGAATTCACGACAACTTCAAAAAAAGTCAATAGGATCACAGTCGCAAGCAAAATCAAACGTACCAACTAATTCATTAAGCATGCAACCCATTTCTTGGTTTAGCTCGTCAAAGAAAATATCGGATGATGATAGACTATTAACTTTAGACACACTCGAAAAGATACTTAATTTATTGACAGGCAAAAAAATATATCTTACAAAGCAAGAAAAAGCAAATTTAGCAAAGAGAAAACAAAATTTAAGAAAAAAAGAAGAACTGAGGAATTGTCAAAATTATAATTCTGCAATTACGAGTGAAGTTTTGAAAAAAAAACATATAGGTGTCGAAGGCCTTAATAAATGTCAGAATAAAACTAAATGTGATAACACAAGTTTAGAAAAAGAAACGGGTGTAAAAATCGTAAAAAAAAGGAAAAGATCGGTGAAAAGTCAATCAAATGAAATGCAAAAGAAAAAAGAATTTGTACCGCGCAAAAGGCGTAACATAAAGAATAAATTTGTGGCTTATAATGGCACATGGTACTGTTGTTGGGCTCGGGCGAATCATTTTAGTAAAGTTAGCATAGACGAACATTATTTAAATTCTAAAGTTTGTTTTTACCCAGCATGTAACTGCTGTTGTCGTAATCTTGTTCCACCTAAACCACCTATAACGTCTCGGCAATTATCAGTTGTTAGTAATGACCAAAATAGTGAATCATTGATTATATCTGACGAAGACATAGAAGTTCAACAAGCGACTAAAAATCAACCATCAGATGATTTATATATTGTAGTAAATGAAAATAACTTTGATGCACATAATGTTACAACTTTGCATTCTTCAACTTCATCTACGTCTAGTGTTCCAGTATTCGATAGTAATATAAACATTAGTCAAAATCTTTTTACTAATGATATACCATCTATTAATATGCAAAATTGTGGAGTGCAATCTACACAAGTTGAATCCACATTTTATTCTACAACTGCCAATGCTGCCAACTATTCATCAAATTTTAATGTTATTAACTCAAATGAAGAAACAGTAATTATTAATGAAGATGATATTTGCAGAAGGTTGTCTCAAAAACCTATTTTTTTGGGAAAAAATAACATACTGTTATGCTCTTTTCCAATAACCTACCAAGAAATTTTGCCACAGGGATTACATTTCACCATATTAAATAATAAGGAACTTACTTTTTCTTCTGATTCTGCCGTAAATTTAAATGTTGAACAACCTGCAGCATCAAGCAATTCAGCTGATATACAGGAACAAAATAATGTATTAGAAATTTCAACTGATGTTGCTGGTGTGCGAGACGGAATAGACGTAAACCTTACCAGTGAATCTTATGTATCTAATGATAGTATAACTACTACTAAACAGATAAACTTACCTAGGAAGATAGACTCCACTAGACCCGGAGTACCCAATGATAAGACAAATACTAAAACAAGTTGTAATATATCCGATCTAAATTTTATAGAAAAAACTACATCGAGCCTTAGTCATACGGTAAATAATGGCGATGAAATGGATTTATCGTTTTCACCGAATATTTCAGGTGGTGGAAGCGATGATAATATGCACACAAATAAAAAATCTATTTTATTAGATTTAATGGAAATGTCAGGCATTTCAGCTGAAGATATGAAAATCATATCAGATGAAACACAAACACCTAATGAAATTGCGGTCACGTCGTTACCGCTACCACAAAACGATGTGTTAAATATTTTATCAACGACGTTAACACTTACAAATTTTAACTATAATCAGCAGGTATTGACAGCTATGGCAAAAAGGCCGGACTTAAAAATGATGTCCACTTTTGCTGAAATTAAAGATGCAACCGTAAATAATCGCCAATTTTATAAAATTGATACAAATACCGGTATAATTAAAACAATAAAATTTGAATTAAGATCATACAAACGTGATAGTGTAATAGATTTCGAAGATGATTCAGATACCCAACAAACTGAAGAAACCAAAGTAGCACAGAAACGAAATAAAACCAAGCCATCAAACCTTAAAGTGGTGGTCTTAAACTTACCTGATAGGTTACCAGAAGAAAACGAAACGGAATCTACGAAACTAGTAAAACCGATTAAGCTATTTAAATCAACTACTCCATCGTTTTTGAAAAAAAAGAAGAAAATTTTACAAACTCGTAAAATTTGCCATACCAAACGTAACAGAAAACAAAGTTTTAACTCGATTGTCTTAAATTCTGATGACGAGGAACCAGAAACATATTTAAATGTTGACAGTAACAAAGAGCCACAGCACAAATTGCATGATACCTCAGATTCAGATGATGAACCTCTTGCTAAAAAAGCTTTTCTAAAGTATAAAGACACTTCTATGTCTAAAACAACATTGACAACTGGAAATAATATTAATGAACCTCCCGTATATAGTATTAGTAATTTGCTTCAAACTTCTGTTGTTGATGATAACTTGAATAGCAGTACTGCAAATCCTATAATTGAAAGTAACGCAAGTTTAAAGCAAAAAGAAAGAATTAAAAGGAATGACTATCGTGCTTTGGAACTAGATGAGTTACAGTCGTTCCGTGGAGATCAAGTTCAAGACTGTTTTGAAGGTGATGTTGCTCCAGTAAATCTAGAGAATTCACCACTGTTAGCCTTCATCTCAAATGATGAGATGTCCGATGAAGACTGTATTTTGGGTATTTAAGTTCTTTCTTAATAATTGATTGTAAATAACACTTTGATTTTAAAAATTACAAGTTTGAAATTAAAATACTTATTTGCTTTCCAAAATGCTTCTATTTTTAAAATAAAGCACTTTACCGTATCTAGAGATCGTATAAGTTGAAAACACTTCCACTACTTAATTAGTTTTTAAGATGTGTTAATGCGAATATTAATAGAGACATCTTATCTGTATGTGTTATGTGATTGCAATTTGTATGCGTATAGATCATTCAATTGTCGCATGATATCCACGATGCTCTTTCTTTATAGAAATGCTATCATATTTATGGAACAACGCGTCTTCTCTGTCTCGCGTTTGGATAATTTATAAACTAATTAAAAAAAATCTGTGAAATGTAACAGGTACCTATGTATTCGTATGCGGTAGTGGGGAGCTATATTACTAATTACTAAGTGAGGATACTCTCCTAACAAAGATTTGATGGCAATTTCCAAATGTTGCCGGTTTCTCTTTCGTTATGACCTTGTTAGACATCACAAGACTTCCAGAAAACGAGGCCGGCAAATCAAAGTGAGTCAGCAATATTTGGAATTGGCATAAAGTCATAACGAAAGAGAGGCCGGTACACTAGAGCGAGTCAGCAATATTTGGAAATTGACATCAGACCTTTGGAGTGTTACGTCTAGTTGTAATATAGCTTCATGGGCGCTCAAGCTTTTGAGCTTAGGCGACATATACCTACCTCCTATCTGTGCATTTAAGACAACTTGAATGGCATTTTTACTTTTGTTAATTATACTAGTAAGTATTACCTGTCAATACGTAAATGTGATATATATTAAGTAAAACGTCCATAAGTGAAAGTTAAAGTGTCTGTGATATTACTAAACTTGGTACTAAAATAGGTTATATTACATTATCAATATATTTTAAATATTATCTCATGTGAAAGCAGATTGTGCAAATATTTTATTCGTAAGAATGTATCTGATTTGCGATGTTGATAATCGTTAGGCGCCTTAAATTCATAAATTAATATCATTATAATATGTAGGCACTCTGTAATGTACAAATATAATTGTTACGTTCCTAACTACTTACTCACAACTATCGCTCAGAGGTTTATATAGTTATAAGCTTCTACTGGAGGTTACTTTCATAGCAAAGAAATGATATCATTTCAAAATATTTTTGACTCCCTCTAATGTACAGACCTCTCTTACAGACAAAATGAGAGATAGATCGATACGTTAGAGGGAGTCGGCAAACTTTGGAAATGACATCAGTTCTTAGTAGTGTAACCTCCAGTAGTAATCTATAGTTTCATGGGGCTATATAGTTTTATAGGTCTTTGGCAAGCAATATATTAAATACTCTTTAGCAAGAGGGTTTAAGAATCAAGCCACTAAGTTATTAAGGTTCAGTATTGATCTCCATAATTTTAATTCAGTAGTTAAACTACTTCTAAACATTTATTTATCTTTTGACGGCAGGTAAAAAATATATAGCTTTAGTACCTACATAATTTGATAGTTGTCAAAAGTTGAATGGATAGTTGACTGAAGTAGTAAAAACAACTTACCTACCTGCCTACGGTCTAATAACAACCAATTTAAGCTGCCAGTTAAAATACAATATGAAGTCTGAATGTCAGGCGAGTGAACTATTTGTAAGTATCTTAAGATTTTTTAATTAAAATAACGATATGACTTCTCGTTTTAATTACCCACCTTTGCACAACATCCTCTGAGTCATGTTACTAACATAAGACGGAAAATAATTGTTAACAGTGTTGTTAACAGGTTGGCAACGCACCATTACCACCTTTGGAGTCTAGGCGGTATGAATTTCTTACCATTAGTAAATCCGTCTGCTTGTTTGCCTTCCAATATAAAAAAAAAAAACAATTATATACTTACTACCTTTTATTTATATATGCTATTTACTAATAGGCTTGAAGTCGGTGCCAAACCATACACTAATAATTATATTATG
>NJDC01001060.1:257120-281728 GCA_002245475.1 Calephelis virginiensis
ATTTTGTGTTAGTAAACTTAATAAATAATCAGAAATAAAAAGTTCCATTTAGTAAATTATTTTAGATTAGATATCATTTTTGACAATGTTAAGCATCATAACACATTCCTTTGAAAAATAATGAATAATGAACTATGAATCAGCTTCTAACCTATAGTTAAATCAGATTGTACTTGAAAATTTCAATCAATAGGGCCCTTTGCATGTTCCTGGATTAAATATTTAACTGATCCAGCTAACAGGGGTAAAATCACCTGACAAACTCTTATTCAATAGTTTTAACAATTACTTAATTTGTGTTCCTTCTTCAATTTAAATGTAAATAAATTTAATCCACAATGTTAAAGCAGCCAACAAACAGTAATGATTGAAAATATTGATTAGAAAATAATTATAACACAACACAAATTATTCTCACACTTTTCTAAGTATTGTTGTCATGGCAACGTAATTGTTTATTGACTATACAATGATTATTTATGTAGTCATTATAAAGATTGAATTTGCTTAATAAAAATCATAGGATGTTTTACAATGTTAATTTCTCTAACAAAAATATGTCTAAGACATTATCTTCTTATTGAATGGCCATCATATTAGTAAGTTTCACCTGAGTTGACCTTGTTTGGTGTGTAGTGGCTCGTCATACTACAGAAATGGAAGTTTGGTTGACCTAATTTAAAAGTAAGCATTTTTTATATTAATCAACATTTACATTAATGTTAATATATGTATTAAAGGGTTGTAGTTGTATCCATAGATTACAATATTTTGTAATACCAAGGTAGTTTTATTTAGCACTTGTTCTGTGCTTGGATTAAATTTCTACAAATTTTAAAGAAAGGAAAAAAATTTGCACCAGACAGTTTTTTAACCTGTTCCCTTTCACATGCAATGCACGACAAATGCTATAGATATTATATATATACTATAGAGTAAATATTATAGATTATTTTACTGGGACAAGACTGGCAAACTTGTAAGTTTGTCCTGTACTCTCTCCTAATAAATTACAATCATGTCCTATATATGTTATATGTATGTCCCTGTCCTGTGGCCAGGGTGTTAGGCTCATCATGTAAGGCTAACCTACTTTCCAGACCAAAACATGTCACTGTCATAATGGTGCCAGGAAAAGTTGATGCCATAAATTGCTACCCTGGCAAGATGCTACCAGTGCAAGTGGTCTAGTTGGTAATCACCTATTTGAATGTGTTCTCTTTTTTTTCCTTTTAGCTACTAGTTGCAGACTAGGAACCTGTGCCAACTTTGCACAGGTGGACAAAATTCTATGTTATCAACATATATATTAAAATCCATTGCAGTTTTAAAGCACTAAGCATACAGCAGAAAGCAACTTTGTTTTATACTAGGTAGGGATTGTAGTGCCTAGTTAAATAATGATTTTTGAGTGTGAAGATGTCAGGATATTTGAATGTTAAGATATAGTTATGTTTGTTACTAATTTCAATCAGCCGTAGAGCTGCAAACAGCTAGTCTTTACTAGTATCATTAATTTGTAAATGATTTTGTTAATTTGTTAACTATTCACATGTTAACTACACAAGATTCTAGTCAAGTGTGCCACTGATTTTTATACATAACAAGGTAATTGTTATAGATTGTTGCTAAAATAGTATGTTTTTAAACAATTAAGATTAATGATGAAAAATTAGCCATTAATGTAAAGTAACAAGTCTAAAAAATAAAGCAACACTAACATTAATGGCACATTTCTCCTGTTTTTGGGCATCTAGTGACAAACTCTCCATAATATATTGTTTGCTAACACCAAAAAGTCTTGACGCTTCAGTAACACTTGCATAAGTTGGATCACTATTAAAATAGTCAACTATTAGAGTATTCTTATCCAGTCCAGCGTCTTTCAGTCTCTGTTCATCGCGTAATTGGTCTCCAACAACACGTCTAAAAGTGCTAATATGTGGTTTGGGGCGATCCAAATATTTTGAAACATAAATTGCCCTTCCGAATGTGTATTTGTATTTACTTTCCACAAAACAATTTAACATGTCAACATAATCTATATTTTTTGAATTAGAAAAATATTTGGTGGTGTTTGATGCCATGTTACTGTTTCTCGTTATTCCACTTCCTCGATGTTTCTCCCAATTTTGACTTAAAATTGGTTATCATATGCTACTTTAATTTATTTAATTAAACGATATTTTCATAAAATATGAAAAAATACAAAGAAAATTTGCATTTTCCAACTTTTTAAAATGTCAAACTTAAACAAAACATTCAGTGTTGCCAGTTGCCAGCAAAGAGTATATAAATACTACGTAATAAGAGACGGGACTTCCATAGATACATAGCAAAGCCGAATTTGTATAAAGTTTACTTGAAAAAATATAACCCGTATAATTTGAAGGTAAGTCTAAAGGCATTCAGTTATAAGGCAACTAGTATCATATGATTTGGGCGAATAAAAAACATAGTAAACATTTTTTTTTTATTTTTTTATATGAAAGTTACATTAAGCTGGTTGCCAGCAAGACTTAAGCAAGACTATCCTTAGAGTATTGTAGTCTTTGACTATCATCAAGGAATATAAATAGGTAGCCTGCACTCTTTAGCAAAAGACTAAGACTGAACCGGTGTAGAGTTTTGGTAGTATTTTTTTCGTAATTATTGAATTTTGTGTAAATTATACTCATAATTTAAATTAGTCAATTTAGGTGTGAATTAGTTTAACCTCGTGGCGCCCATGTGCCTTTTATTGCACCTTAATAAACGTCACAACTCCAGCCCTCAACTTTTTAAACTAATTTTCAATTACTGCTCACGCGCCTTTCAAAAGGCCATATTAAAAAAAGGCTATAGATTTTTGAAATTTCGCGGGTTTATGAAAGCATTTAATTCAGCTAAACGAAATAAGGCAACAGTTTCCGCAACGCTACCATTGGCTGGAACAAATGACAGACATCATTTTCAAAGAGTAAAGTAACTGTCCATAAAATCATTTTTAAGAAAATGGACGGCAGTATGGCTGGCACACCAGGTAAGTAAATCATATTTTTTCATGATAATCAGTGATTTTCGACTATGTTTTTATGTAAAAGTTGCTTATTAAAAGGAACTACTTTAAATTGAGTTGATTAGTTTGCAGTTTTGGAGATGAAATTCTGCGTAATCTTGGTTTGAAATAATATGTCCTTTGTGAAGTCGGTTGGGTCGAAGCTAGTATTAAAAATATCTTGATGTTTTTAATTGTGGGATATATGTTATGTTGTTTTACGACACATTATTAATATCAAATTTGCTACTTACCTTAATCTGATGATTTATATTGTTTACATGACTAGCTTTTTATGTCTACATACATTCTGAATCCACTTATCTAAGCACAATCCTTTCCAAGTATGTTAGTCAGAAGTTCAAAATTGCTTTCAGCATGAATATAAGTAAAGTGTTTTATTCGCAGGTTTGCGGGATGATGAAATCCAAGCCATTGTAAACGACGGTACCCTGGACTATTCTGAGTTTAAAGACGACGGAGAAGCGGGTACTGATTTTACAGTAGATTATGGTACCAACGTGAATAATAGCTCATCAGACTCCAGTTCAGACCATGAAATTTCTTTGATGCGATTTAAGAAGTCCGGTATCAACAACCAGGAACGGACCACGGACTCGCGGAAGCATAACTAATCACCTTGGTCGTGTACATACTCGTAGAGAATTAAGAAGATGCGTAAGTATTGAGTCTCGTGGACGAGCATTTGGAAGTAGAAGATGTGTAAACATCCAGCAAGACGAGTATGACATCAGAGATAATCCTGAAACACCAGAATGGACTGAAGATTATTTCTACCCGAATGATATACAGTTTACCCAGCCTTCTTATTTAGATTTTGACTCTGAGAACTTCGCTGATAATTTTGATTATTTTCGAAAGTTCAACATGATTTAATTCAAATTATTGTTGCCAAATCTAATCAGACGTACTTAAGAAATTACGGGAAAAATCTGTATCTCATCGAATCCGAATTATATGTTTATCTGGGCATCACTAGCCATAAGCTACTATAAATTATCTACGAATTAGGATGTACTTGGAAACTAAATACCGAATACCCTTGATCGCAGTTAATATGCCTAGAAACAGATTTTTGCAATTGAGAAATTCGTTGAAATTTGTTTATGATGATGATTTTAGCCGAGAGGATCGTGCCAAAGACAAACTGTGGAAAGTTCACCCTTTGCTCGAAAATATTGTGAACGGATGCCGCAAGCAAGTGAAACAAAAATGTCTCTCTGTAGATGAGATGATTATATCCTTTACAGGACAGTGCGGCATCAAGCAGTACGTTCTAGGCAAACCTAATCGAACAGGCCTGAAAGCGCTTGTACTCGCCAACCCTAATGGGATCGTCTGTGATTTTAAAATTTATCAGGGACAAACGACATATCCTAAATATGACGGTACTGATTTTGAAATAAGTATGAAAGCTGTGCTTGATTTGACCGAAAACCTGGCTCGTGGCCATATACTTTATTTCGATAGGTATTTCACTTCTATAAAACATTCAGAAAAACTTTTTTCTAGGCAATTTTTGTGCGCTGGCACAATAATTATGAAACACCGGATTCCGTTAGGGGCAAGAATTATGTTTAAAGAAGACAGACAAATGAAAACAGAAGGCCGAGGAACAACACTGGTATTGGTTAACAGAAAACGTGATTTAGCATTGACCAAATGGTATGACAACAAAAGTATAACTTTGTTGTCAACAATTCATGCAGCCGAACCCACGAACTTCTGCAAAAGATAGTGCAAGGTTCAAAAAACCTACGTTCAGATAAAAAGGCCTATAGTTGTCAAAGCTTACAACGAAAACATGGGCGAGGTAGATCTGGCTGATAGATTATTAGCAATCTGCCCCAGTCGTTACAGAACGGCTAAATGGACCAGCGCATTTTTAGCCATGTGATTGATCTTGCTCTATTAAACTCTTGGCTGGTCTACAAATAGCACAAAAGGTCCCTACGAGCCAAATCCTTCAACTACGAGATTTCAAATTGGACGTTGGAGAAACTTTAATTGTAGCATATACAGCATGGTTACAGATATAGACACAGATGGCGACTCTGAACAAGATGAAAACCAAGAACAGACAACGGGCAGAGGACGTCCCACGTCGGTTCAAGTCCCATCTGAAAGAATGAGACGAAAGGGTGTCAATCACCTACCGGTAATGGTAGAGTTCAAAAACGGTGTAGGCTATGCCATAGACTGAAGACTAATGTTATATGCACTAAGTGTAATTTATACTTGTGCTTTACAAAAAACAGAAATTGTTTCAAGGATTTTCAGTCTTAAACTACAAACAAGTGATTAGAACGTAAGAAAAACTTTTGATGCTTAACTATTACCTAAGAGTTAAATTTGAGGGTGATTTGATAAATGTTAATTTAAGACTGGTATTTTGATATTTGTTCACTGTGATTAGATATTTTATCGTGTTTATATTATTTGAATTGAATTAGAATATTAAGAATTTGTGATGATAAGAATTTGTTTTTTGTAAGTTAAGGACAATCATTAAATTTAAAAAGAACTGAAATAAATATATGAATCTTGAAATAAAATATATTTTTTTTGCCAGTTTATTAATTTCTTTGAGATTTGTAATTGTGGCCCTTATATAAAAAAATAAAGTATCCTTTATAAAGAACAAAAGGTAGAAAAATAATTGAAATTAAAAACACATGCTAATATAATAACAACTATACCCTGAAAGTATCATTACAAACTGGTAACTCTAACACATACAATTTTCAACTCAAAACCGTGGGCGCATATGGATGTAACAATTATGTACTATAAGAAAAACGTTAGGGTTATAGTTAAAGATAAGACAAAAAATGTCTGGGCGGCACGAGGTTAATTTTGTTTAGATAAAGTGCACAAGTGAAATAGTTATGAAGAAATCAGTGTATCGTGTATTTCCTCGCTGTTGCCAAATCTCACTAAATGAACTTGAGTAACGAAACCATTGCGACCGCATTTATCCTACTTTAATGCTTTTTTTGACAAGCACAGAATTATGCAAAAGGAGTCTGGCTTATTAAATCAAAACCTCGCTTTGAAATAGCTTAATTCACACTATTTTCTGCACACCTCCTTTCCACATCTGCGGTGTAGCTTTCATCCCTGCTAAAAGCATATAGGTAAATATTTGAAAATAGAACAGTGTGGAAACCACTCCTTCCTTTTTCCGTCGGGGGTTAAGTGATGGTGACAGGAGTGAGTGGCGTGTTTCTTATATTATTTCTATTTCGGGAGTTCTCGAATATAGATGTAGTATTGTGGTCATTAGTACAGTTGGCATGGTAGTTGGTACAATAGGTGGCTCATTCCTGATTGATGTGTTCCTAGTACATACATACATACATATCTTCACGCCAAGTGTAGGCAGAGAGTATCGAGTGCCAGACCTCACGATCCTGACAAAACTGTCTTGCTTCCTTCACATTCATTACCCTTTTCATACAAACACGCCGATTTCGGAGACTCTTGACACCACCCTCGGATAATATCCGATTGATCTGATCGTGAAATGTCAGCCTTGTGTTCCTAGTGGTTCGTTTATAGCTGCTGTGACAATTTTAAGTTTAAACTGTAACAACCACATCTCTTTTGACCTACAACCTGGCAGTGTTTGGACCACTGAATAAATGGTTTAAACTTTGTACCGCTGCCTAGTACAGGGGTCGCCGCTGGTAATAGTTTCTCTCTGTTACAAGATGATGATGATGGGAATTCATTTATGATCCGAGGACCGAGTTTTAGGCCTACTGGGGATGCATTATTTGGTAGGCACTTATGCTGAGGGTAAGGTGGAGCCCCTGACACCCGCTTCGGGGAGTTTACGTAGACACGCATACCGTAAGGTGTTTACGAAGTGTTGTCCTAATAGAAATATTATTCCAATGTTTACGATGGTTTGTTTAGCTACATGTAGATGTAAGCTATAATTGTTTGTGGTGATTTTTGTATACAGTGTAGTGAATTATTCAGTAGCTACGGTATTGTTTATTGTTATGATGAATATAACGATATGGTTGTAAGGTTCGACTAGATCAGGTGCTACAGCTTTGTTTTAGTAGCTCTTGGTCGTTTACTAAAGAGGCTGTTCTTGCTTCGGGAGAACAGTCAACGCCCACAAGTTGCTCTAGGACCACCAGTCCGGTGGCGTGTGTGTGTGTGTGTGTGTGTGTGTGTGTGTGTGTGTGTGTGCGTGTGTGTGCGTGTGTGTGTGCGCGCGCGCGTGTGTGTTTGTGCGTGTGTGTGTGTGCGCGCGTGTGTGTGTGTGTGCGTGTGTGTGTGCACTCCGGTATATATGTCATTTCATAAATATTTCAAACATATACCTAATTATTAATGTTTAAGTAATTCTTATAAATATTTATGTATATTTTTTTAAATAATCGTAGTTGGTTATTGGTATTCGTATTTAATAATTAATAAGATGTTGATGATTTCTCGAAATCAAAGAAAATGGCGATAAATACTAATTACTTTTGTAACAGAAGGTGTGTTAGTTAGTTTGACGTAAACTTAGAAATCCTCAGGTTTCTAAATATAAAAGACTGCTGTAAGTATAAATTTTCTATTTTTTCAAGATTCGATAAATATCACTAAAAATCGGCGAATATTTTTTAGCGATTTGCTCAGACTGTCACTATCATATACCAAAAATTAACTAAATCCAGTGAAAAAAATCACTGAGGTGGTAAAGATGCCATACAAATAGGAGTAGGTCACTGAAAGATGCTTAACAATTTACATTTTTACGAACTTACAGATTATTTAAACAGAAAATTAATGTCCGATGGCATCTAAAGTACTCTACTGGCATCCTAGGTAGGCTGGTTTTCTAGACTTGAAGGACAGCCCTTTATAGAATTATTACTTTGCACAATTACTTTGTACCCAATACTAGGGCGCTTGATATATCTTAAATATTATTACAATCATTCAATTGCCATCACTCTAGAAGAGGACAGTTATGAACCGCAGTAAATGACTTAAATTTTATTTTATTTTCAGGCGATTATTTTCTAATTTTTAGATCGATTAGCAAAAATATGCGTGTTTTTTAAACTATTATTTTCCAATTTTTGTCTGCAACAAAGTCATAAACTCCGGTGTTAATTAATCATTTACATTTATTTAGAAAGAACCACTTAATTCATCGCCGATCAACGGGGATTGATTAGAAATCAATTACGAACCAATAGGACACACTTTCATCACGGTAATATTATATAGATAATATTACCGTGCTTTCATCATTGTGGCTAGTTTACCCCCAAAATAATGGGAAATCCCAGACTGACGGTCGTTAGTCAATAGATACTCGCCACGTCTACTGTTGAACTCAAAGTTTAATATTTTTTGAGGATAAAAGGCATTAAAATGTTCTACGAGTCACTTCATAGTCATTTCATTTCGTTTAGAGCTTCACTGTTACACGGAGTTTTTCCTGGCAACTTTAAAGCAATCAAGTTCTTAAATCCGAATACCGTCTCAAGTCCTTACACGACTTTTAGAGAAAAAAAGTTCCTTTTTATCCGATGTTTCAACTTATTCCCGAAGTTCGGAATGGGAACACCTAATTTGTAAAAGTAATATTTTATCAAACCTAAAAATATGTTGACAATAACTACTTATTACTTACGTTAGTCAAAAAAATATTAAGTCATCAATGCAATTTAATTTATTGGTACTTAGCAAAACAGATGGTTGCCAACTAAGACGTTCCTTGTCTTTTACAACATATTTTAATTAGTTTTATTTGTATGTAAAATGTATAACTGTTACTAGCTAAGCCGGCAAATATTGTTCTGTCTTCTCTATTGATTGTTTTTAAATGAAAAAACAGGAAAAATGAGCAAAATTAGTCCATCCGTTTAGGGTTAGTGTGACAATCACGGGAAATAGGGACTTATTTTAAATAAAAAATAATAAGTTCATATTTTTTTAGTTATGGGAACCACATTGGGAAAACTATGTTCAGCCTCTAACGTACAAGCTGCTGGTTCAGTATTGGACCGCGTCATATCGCAACCAAACACCGAAGAGCACACAGTTCTTTACAAACTTGCTGACTACAAAAAAGGTATTTACGATTGCGCTAAGGTTATGATACCTTTTCCAACAAGAGGAATAATGTCCCAGGTTCTAATTGATCATTGGAGCATGATGAAGTTCCAACAAATATTTGCCCATAGACCGAATGAATGAATGAATGAATACACTTTATTATGCACCAAAATTTAAAAATAATACACACTCTTTCACTTATAATATTTGACTTAGGTGCACAAAGTCGACCGTATCGCTTGAGAGCGATCTCTGCCAGTCAATATTAATAACCTGTCTAAGAAGAGATAGTGCTACTTTATTTCAGTTATCAGGCAACTACTGCTATTTTTCAATAATCAACAAAATTAACTTATTCAATGATTAACATAATTAACTTAGTAACAAAGCTCTAAACGCCCTATCTTGTCTAGATAGGTTATTAATATTGGTCGTAAAACATTATAAACACTTTATCAGGAAATCTGTCTGCTTGTTTACCTCGGGGCTGATTATGTATCTCAGTAACCAACTCAAAACAGAAGTGTTCATCAAATAGCTGTCAAATGACGTGTTTTATATTTGCTATCTCCAGTGACCAACAGAAACACAATAGAGATAGCTAGCACAAATGACGTGTTTTATATTTGCTATCTCCAGTGACCAACAGAAATACAGTAGAGATAGCAAACACAAATGACGTCATTTGATGTACACTTTGCAGTTTGAGTTGGCAACTGAAATACATAATCACCCCCCTGATCGAAACGACATTGGTGGTGATTCTGCTGTTCACAAACTAAAGTTATTTTAGATGCATGCTATCTTTTTCAAATGAAAGAAATACAAAAGAGATGAAACATTTTAAACATGTCAGATTAATCCGGACTTGGGACTTTTTTCTGTTAACAATTTTTTGTCGCACTTACAAATTAGCAACTTCTCTGATTTCTCTATTATGTAATGTTTGCTGTGTAGGAGGTCTTCTTCTAGAAACTTATTCTAAAGGTGGCATGTCAGCAGCAGAGAGGCTGATACGTGAGGAGTTTTCAGCTTACATGTACATGGGTGGTCGAGGCCGGGTCATAAACCGAGCGGAATATCTGCGATGGAAGTTTCGAGATCAGGAACAGGTGATACCTATTCTGAATTATAAATTTAATATTCTTTAATTGTTCTTATATTCAAGAAACGAGTATTTATGATTACCGATAGTAGTATTTTGTACGATTTGTAAGATTGCTAGCAACGGTTGCTCGTTTTCGATAGTTAACTCTGAATTTTTTTTGAAAATATAAAGAAAGAGAACATTTATTAACACACGCATTACCACGAAGAGAAATAAAATATGTAATTATTTAAAACCGTTTCCCTTCTTTAAATGTTACATTATTAAATATTACGCTCCGTTTCTTTTGAGCAAACCGATTTCATTTGCTCAAAAAAAAGAAGATTCAGATTACGTTCCGTTAATTTAAGGAACCGGGCATAAATTATAAGCCGCTTAGCACAGTATCTATAGCATGCGGCAATGGACAAAAAGGTTTTATTGAAGATAAGAGATAACCACCGACGAGCCTTTATTACAGATACCCTTGAGGTTAATACCTAATTTAAGAAAATAATAACTGCAAAGAAACCGAATCCAAATATTTTTCATCACCGAGTCACGATTTGATCATTTTTGACAATGATGTCATCAACATACATAAAAATGTATCAACTATTAAATAAAACAATATGACTTAAAAATCATTAGTCAGATCATGATAACATTAATATGCGACCACCTCGGAATGTTAAATAGGAATCTTCAAAATCGGTTTGTTATTGGCCGAGTAATCACAAAATACAAAAAAAAAACTTGCAGTTGAACTGAGAACTTCTTTTTTGGTTAAAAAGAAGAGACAAAATGTGATACTGGTACCAGCATATTAATCTATCTACTGCAAGTATCAAGTAAAATTGGGTATTTGACAACATTTCAACATCTTTCAATATTTTCAGGTGGTGCTGCCAATTGAAGCTTCACTGTCCCCTCACGATCCTCTGGCCAAGTGGGAGGACCACACAGCTTGCTGGCAAATGAGCTACCGTGGGGCTCTAGGCGAATCTTTACTACACGTACTGATTATATGTGATACAAAGGTAGGATAATCACCCCTAGTAAGTTTCGTTTCCTATTCATGTCAAAACAGGGGAAAAATACAGAAAGTTGAGTGGAGGAAAGTGTTTTCGTTAATGCGAATAAAGCCAGTTTGAATACAAAAACATATTTTTTATTTTTCAGATTCATACACGATTAGCAAGAACATTGGTCAAATGTTTTCCAAAGCTTTCGTTAGATGTCGTCGAAGGAGAAGAATATCTCGGTGAGTGAAACGATTGGTTTTTTTAGAAGGACCAGAGATTAGTAAATATATTGGTGGTAATTTTGTTGCGCACTTACTCAGTTGATTTTAAGTCATCGCTCTCTTCTTTCAACGAAAGTAACAGAAAGCGACAAAATAATTTTAGTGCTGTCAAATTAGACCGTACACGTTATTTCTACAGACGTTTAATCTGTCACTTGGAAAACGTTGTTTAAAAACATCACAATTTGACATGTTCGGACTAATCTGACACGTCTAAAACGTTCCATCTCTTTTGTTTTTGTTTCATTTGAAAAAGATAGCATGCATCTAAAATAAGTTTAGTTTGTGAACAGCAGAATTACCACCATTGTGTTTGGTAGCGGCTAAGCTGCGGAGTGTAGAAAATATCACTGCAGCTGTTGGGGAATTGTAGCTTTCTAATTAATTGTTATTTATTCAACAGGAGCAAGTTCCTTACATTTGGCTATCGCGTATAGCAACAACGAGCTCGTTCAAGATTTGGTAGAAGCTGGAGCCGACGTCCACCAACGCGCCATAGGTTCGACATTACTCAATATTTCTGGTAGGACTTAAAGGAACAGTCAAATATATAGAATCACATGCATACTTATTCTATTTTAGGCAGTTTCTTCTTGCCTCGGGACCAACAATGTGTGCCCCCTGCGCGTCAGACGAACTATGAAGGCCTAGCATATCTCGGGGAGTACCCGCTCGCCTGGGCAGCTTGTTGCGCTAACGAGGCAGTCTATAATCTGCTGCTAGACTCTGATGCCGACCCTGATGCTCAGGACTCATTCGGGAACATGATTCTTCACATGGTTGTTGTTTGTGATAAGCTGGTTAGTGCACCATCGATACCTACACGCAAGGTGAATTCAGTACATTGAAGTTATTTGGAAAAAAATGTGAGCCGTCACGGGACGCCTGGCAGATGTGAAAAATCGACATTATTTTGTAAAAGTAATATCCAAAAAAAGAACAGATTGTGATAGGAAATAAATATGTCATAATGATAAAATAAAATATTACGATTTTAGACTAATACGTAGACATTCTATTTTAGATATCGTATATCGTCGATTGTGCATAGCGATGCGTCGGCATATCGTACACACTACTGTATATAACATATATACCATTATATAGCATGGCGACGCGTCGCCACGGCAAGCGTCGCCACGTCAGAAATCGGTTTTACGTGCGGCTATAGATGTTTAACATCAAAAATAAATTTGAGAATTTGGTAGCAAAAAAAAACACGTTTGATCGAAAGACGGCCGCAATCAGAGACGTCAATAAGGCCATATTATACGTTCCTTTACGGTATCCCATTTCGAAATTTCGGAACATGACGGGCGCCCAATACAAATCCGCTGGAATTCCTCGTTGGTTAAGGGGCTAGGCGCTAGTGTATAAGCCTAACTGCACTAAGCAACGGCGAGGCTCGGATTCGATTCCCGTCGGGAGCAGACATTTTTGTGATGAACATTTAGATGTCTGCATTTCTGGGTCTGGGTGTTTATTAAATTTATTATCGTATTAATAAACAAATAAGGTATAAATAAGTATTTCTATATATTAGTATCGTTGACTAATACAAGCATATAATTTGCTTACTTTGGGGTTGGATTTTATTTGTGTATTATGTCCAGTTAATTCCGAATATATCTGGTAGTTCCACAGATTTATAGGTATGGATTCGATGCGTACAATTTTTTTTTGAAACGGAATGTATGTTGCAGATATTAATCTATCATTACGACTCAATTTTGAATATAAAATATCAACTAAGTGACTGATTTAAAGATTATTTAAGTCTCTGAGTGCGATCGTTTAATTTTGTCTTTATTTTTTGTGTATCTTTATTTCAGCCACGTACCTATTACGTCGTGAAGGCGAGCTCAGGTTAAAATATAACTTATAAGTCACTAGCAGTTTCAAGCAGCTTCGCCTGCGTAACTTGGCTTTTACTGCACCGATTTTTATGAAACAAAGCCTACGTCACTCAGGGATAATGTAGCATTCTAAGGGTGAAAGATTTTTTTAAATCGGTCCAGTAGTTTCGGAGCATATTCATTTCATACAAACAAAAAATCAAAAATTTCCCCTTTATAATATTTAAGTATAGATTACAAACAAGACCACTGGCGATAGAGTGCTGTTTAGCAACTTGTCTGGGTAGGAATTTACCGCGCCGTATCTATCCCTGCCGCCTTAATGACTGTCAAGTTCCAGTGCGCAGGTTATGGGCTCTGTCGTCTAGAGCGATTCAGGTGGTGGACTTGACTACATAAGGGCCCGGGTTCGAATCCCGGATCGGGCAACAAAGAGAAAATTTGGCTTTTCCAAATTTCTAATAAAAAAAATTGTTGCCCGGGATTGGATAAGTGCCCGGTTGGCGATAGGCTTGCCACTTATCACATTGTGGCTTCGGCTAGTCGTGGGTGCCCTGGTTGTGCCTCTGCCTACTTCTTCGGGGATATGGGCGTGAAGTATAGGATGCGCAATGGATAATACGCCGCAATATACCTACCATTACATTCTCACAGTAGTATCTACTACTACTATGTAGACTAGCATAATATAGGCTTTCCATCTCGGCCTCAAGACAGCGAAGCACCTGTAACATCTATGGTCTCCAAAGGCCACGGTTGTCTCTTATAATCAGAAGAGCCGTGTGCTTGTTTGCTAATCTCGATTATAAAAAAGTATATTTATAACCAAAAGGCTAGAAAAAAATATTATGTAATAAATAGCTCATTTATTACCTATATCTTTTTCTTCTTGAATTCTTGGCTTGAATTGCATTTAGGGGACGCTCTAAAAATTCCGTCCATTGGGGTTAATCTTGAATCTCCATTCATACGTGAATATTAGAAACTGGAATCGGATGTCATTTTAGGCACTCTTGAACACAATAACAATCAGTTAATAATAAAGAATTAATTAGATATACTAGTGATCGCCCATCGGACGAAATTCGACCATGATAAATTTTAATATCTTGTTGATAAAAACTCCATCTACATTTTTCAAGACCAACTACTTTGTTTCCTGAATAGTTAGTGCGCCATCTATGATCTTTTATCGTCAACATCAATAAATTTGTTTGTGTGTGTCAAATGCATGATAGTAAGAAAAATATTAGCGTTCTGCACTTCTCCTATAAACATAAACCATAAGTGTGCCAAATTTTATGCTCCTGCGTTAGCGCAATTTTCGTAAAAAGGGATCCAAAGTTTTGGCATCATGTATTAATATATAGATTAATTAATTAAATATATAATAGGATTCATTGAAATATTCTGGAACAAAATGTTAATAATCCGTTAGTTGTTGTGTTCAACAGTACCTACCTAAAATGACATATCCAACATATCCGACGCCAATTTCCAATTTGCATGAAATCAAGAGTAACCCTGATGCTGCTAGTTCTAAAACCAGCACAGCTACTATGTCTTAGTATCGTTGACTAGCACCAATATCACGAACATGTAATTTGTTTCCTTCGTGTTGGATCCAATTGTGTAATTTGTGGATAAGTATTTATTTATTTCTAGGACATGTTCGGTTATGCTCTCCGCCATCCAAAAGTACCAGCGAGTAACGGCAGGCTTAATCGAGCTGGTTTCACGCCTCTCACGCTAGCCTGCCAGCTGGGTCGAGCGTCCGTTTTCCGCGAGATGCTGGAGCTGTCTTCGCGGGAGTTCTGGAGATATTCCAACATCACTTGCTCTGCTTACCCACTCAATGCATTGGACACGTTGTTGCCAGATGGACGAACCAGTAACTTTCTTATTTTGATATTTAATTTTAACGTTTTAGGTATATTCGACGTGCCTGCGCTTCAGAATAAAATAAACCTTGCTTTAGGACTAACAACACTAAAATTAAAAAAGCTCCTCGCAAAACTTACATGTAATGTAGCTAAGAACAATCTCTATCATGTCAGTTAAAATAAATAAATCCACATGCAAATCGGTCCGTCAGTTCAAAAGTAATGATGTCATAGGCAGACACATACTCAATCACATCAAATTTATATCTTACACACTTTTTTTCCGTCGGGGGCTAAAGTCAAATAAAATAGGTACTGATTGAGTGGCCCGTCTGTTACAATATAATATGATAGGTACATTTAGAATACAATACCTTCAATATTTTTTATGTTGGAAAGCAAAGGACACGATCTGCCTAACGTCACCTTCGAATAGTAGCCGAGTGATTTAATGTCAACCTAGGCCTCCTCATGTACTTATCTAACTTCCTTTACCCCAATGTATTTATTTACATAGTTGAATTCCCGTGGTTGGTTCGGGCTCCTATGCTGAATAGAACATCTGCCTTCCTGCAAGGCAGCTTGTAAAAGGCGCGCATAGGCTTACAGTCACAAACACTGTGACATCTGACTAGGTGGTAGAGTTTCGCAGCGACTCTCCTGGAGAGGTACCACCGTCGTACTATTCCTGCTGTCATAAAGTCAGGGCTTGTACTTGACGTGTTCCGGTTCGGAGGATAAGGTAGCCGGTAAACTTACTTTTGCTCGAGGCCTAACAAGTAACATCCCGTTGGCAACGTACCATTACTACTTTACCTTTACCTTTACTACTTTACCTTTGGTTTCACAAGGCGGCGAGTTTTTTTAGAAAGAAAAGAAAAGAAAGAAAAAATATTTATTTGCGGAATATGAGTGTTACAAAGATGTTACAAAATTATTTAAGCCTTCCTACATATTCTACCAACTTGTGGTGTGCAAATATTTTAATATGTTTTTAATTAATTATTCACAATTACTATTTACAGACTGTTTTTTGTTTGTTTTGAGATTACATGATTATTTATTAATACACACAATTTTAGAATGTAAATTAATTTATCCCTATCTACCGTAAACTACCACTTTATTTCTTACCATCAGGAAATCCGTCTGCTTGTTTGCCTTCCAGAAAATCGTCTTAGTATAATCTTATTTCCAGATTGGAATTCTGCATTATTTATTATTCTTAATGGCACCAAGCAAGAACATTTGAACATGCTGGATGGGGGGATCATCCAACGGCTTTTAGAAGAGAAGTGGAAGACGTTTGCCCGGGTAACTTTAATTATAAATTTGCCATATTTTTCTCTTGACAGAGGTACTTCGAAAGAGGAATCGATTGTGGTGGGAAGCTAATCTGAAATTAAGGGTCATCATCACTTTTTTTTTTATTGTAGCGGTAGGTTGTGTAAGGCGAAGGATATGAATCTGAATATGAATATGTATGTATGTCGAATAAAATGTCGAAAGTATAATAATCAAATTGTGACGTGCTATTAAATGTTCGGTATTTGATTAAGTATTTGGTATTAGAATATAACTTTTTTTTTTTTTAATCTAAATAGAAAAAGTTCCTGAAGCGCTTGATGATCCTGATGCTGCACCTGCTGCTACTGTCTGTGTCGGTGTACCTCCGTCACAGCAGCCTGGAGGCCGACGCACATCCCGACTGGGGACTCGAGCTCGCCGACGCCCGCAGCTGGATACGGCTCTCCTGCGAGCTGGGGACCATCGCCAGTACCCTCTGCTATATCATACTGCAGCAGGGGGATGAACTGAAGAATCAAGGAGTCGTCGCTTACTTTAAACAATTGGTAAAAAAAATCGCTAAGCAGTTATCAATTAATTTCATCGCTCTTTCGCAAAGGACGAAACGGAGCTATCTAATACTATGAAAATTGTATAATTATTTCTAGGTTAAAAAACTACAAAAAGTTTCATTATACATTTTTTTACTTTGTTAAAAGTTTCATTGCACATGCAGATGTCTGTAATAACTTCACCTAATCTACCCATATGCCTGTATAGATTTTTTTTTATAAATTATATATGTGGTGTCGTGGGACACGAGGTAGAAACGAAGTTCCTTCGGCTAATGTAAAATCAACACAATTCATGAGTATATACTAGGCATTGGCGGTGTGGAGTGAGGGAGAAAGATAACGGTATTATACACTACTCGCTTGTGTATAAAGACTGCCGCGCCTGCGCTCGTCTCATTTAACGGTTTTATTCCACGGTTTTTTCTTACGGTTTTTACTATCACACTTCTTTTAGTTCAGTCGCGCAGCAACTGTCGCGCCTGCGTTCGTCTCATTAAACGGTTTTATTCCACGGTTTTTTCTATCACATTTTTTTCAGTTCGGTCGCGCTCCTCCAAGCCGGCCGTAAGGAATTTCGTTTCAAAAGTATCTTCACTCGAAATGGGATGGCATAGGTACAACTACCACCATGTGAAACGCGGCAAGCCTATTGCGAACCATTCACATATCCAATCCTGGCAACATAATTTTGCATTAGAAAATACATTTTCTTTTGGTTACCCGATCCGGGGATCGTACCCGAGTTCTCTTGAAATCAAATCTAACACTGGAACGCTAGAGCACAGAGGCGATTTTTTATTAAGTTTCAAAACGGGATAGCGGCTTGGTTTAACTTATTTGTTTTGATTATTGTTGAATAGGCATCTTTTCAACAACAAAGACGAACTGTTTTCTCAGCTTATTCTATTATACCAGTGACAATAAACTTGAAGACATCTATTTTTTCTTTTACGTCGCAACGGAAAACTACATGCAACGGATGCATGTTAATGCAAAGGAATTGTGGAGATAGGCTACATTATATCCAGATATATCTAAACCTTAGACCATTAAGAAATTCTGTATTCTCGAAGATATAAACGGGCTTTTTATAAATGGGTTCTGCAAAAGCTAAATAATTGTAAAACTCGGGCTAAGCTGCGAGTAAAGAGCCAAATATATTTAACTTCAAGCATTCATTCATATAAGCATCTAGCTTATATTTCCATTCTTCCTGTTTGAGGTAAAATATCAAAAAGCAATATTCGTATTTAGGTACATATTTTGAATCTTTATACTTAGGTACTCGTTCGCCTTTAGTGTCACTTTGGGAAAAGGTTTTTTTTTAAATAAGTACTTAGATATATTTGTAGGTCAGATCAAGAATCTTTTCCGTATAGAAAAACAGATGCTTAAGGGAATAAGTAATGGAATAAAATAATTATCCTTTTTAGATTCACGAGCCAGCCAAATTTATATTCCTGGCTTCAAACATCCTATTGCTAGCATGTATTCCGGCGCGCCTGAGCCGAGAGACCAACGTAGAAGAGGCAATACTCATCTTTGTTTTACCTGGCTCGTGGTTTCTCCTCATGTTCTTCGCTGGGTAAGATTTATAACTAACAGTTACCCACAGCTTTGAAGATATCGGAAGAATGTCATATAAAGTGGTAATATAAACTTTTAAGTCAGACTAGTGGTCGCCCGCTGGTCGAAATTCAACCTTAATAAATTTTAATATAACGCCATCTTCATTTCTCTAGACCAACTACTTTGTTTCCAAAGTTTTTAGTGCGCCAACTGTGACCTTTTACCGTTATCATCAAAATATTTGTTTGTGTGTGTCAAATGCATGATAGTGTGAGTTATGTTTTATTTATTGATTTAATGTACTGTATAAGCATTATTATTGAAAAATATTAGCGTTCTCCTACACATAAACTATAAGAGTGCCAAATTTTATGCTCCTGCGTCCGTAATATATAGATTCTACGAGTAAGTACAAAATTTTAAGTATTTTCTGCGGATTTTCCCGCTTGATTGCAAACGCGTAAATATATCCGTGTTGGTCCGGGCTCCTTTGTAGAATAGACCATCTGCCTTCCTTGCCAGGCAGCTCGTAAAAGGCGAGTATAGGTTCACCGTCACTAATACCGTGACATCTGACTAGGTGGTAGAGTTTAGCAGCGACTCGCCCAGATTGGTACCACCGCCTTACCTATTTCTGCCGCCATAACGTCATGACGTCTTCCGGTTCGGAGGGTTAGGTAGCCGGTAATCTTACTTTTGCTCGAGGCCTAACAACCCGGCCTCAGGTTGGCAACGCACCATTACCACCTTTGGTGTCTCTAGGCGGCGTGAATTTCTTAACATCAGGAAATCCGTCTATTTGTTTACCTTCCAATATCATAAAATAAAAACAAATAAAAAAAGATAAAAAAATCTCTCATAAAAGTTGTAATAAGACTCCCGAAAATTGGTAAAGTGCAAGTCGAAGGAATACTTCGCATAAGATCGTGACAGTGCAGTACAAAGGAGGTGCTTAAAAGGTTTTACAACTGTAAATATATATGTGGGCAAAGCCGTTGAATCAACACTAGTAAATTAATAAACATGTACCTTAATTATCAGTATCATGATCTTATTGAACTCAATAGACATTAAAAGCTTGATGTGAGAAATCTTTTACAGTTTTATTTATAAACATAGACGTTGAAGTTATAGTCTTTAATGTGCAGACTACGAATTTAATTAAAATCTTGGAGTAAGTTAGTCCATGTTTTTTAATAGGGCAGTTACCGTCTTGTGAGTAAAAACAGACTAAGTACTCCATAGTTAACCTGGTTTTGTAGTCTTTATTACACTATGATACAGTACAGACAGACTAAAATATCAACTTAATTTTGCTCTGACTTTAGTCTTTGACTTTGTTTATCAATAAAACAGCTGTTAGGGTTCGAACACACGAACATCGATACGATGTCCTCCGACGCAAACCACGGGTGGGACCTAAGCCGAGGTACAGTCTCACAGGAGAGTGGAGACACCTTTAGGGAGGGGGGTCCTAGGCCCCACCCATACTTCAATCTCTGGCTGAGCACTCTGCTCGTCCACTAGCCCTGGACGTTGTAAAAGTCTTTAGACGCACACAACAGTTGTCATTTTAAAAAAAATGTTAGGGTTGTAGGCATGGTCATCGTGCTCCCAACGCGAACGGTGGCTCCACGCTTGTATTGGAAGATGGTAGCGCGATTCTAAAATGCAATCTTCTTATTTCAGTGCTGTGAAGCTGACGGGTCCCTTCGTGACGATGATATACAGCATGATCACCGGCGATATGTTCACTTTTGGTATTATCTACTGCATTGTACTTTTCGGCTTCTCGCAATCTTTCTATTTTCTCTATAAAGGTGAGTAAATCTTTCTTTCATGTTTTAACAGCCCCATTTTTCCTGGTCCAAGAAAAGAACGCGTTTTATGATTAGGAAAAAATATCTTTGGTATGGGAGCGGAAATATCTATTAACAAAATGTGTGGAAGTCGTAAAAATGCACCACGGTTTCCATAATATAATTGTCGAGTGCAGTAGGATTGCCTGTCAAATAGGCTCCTAGGTTTCTCGAAAGTATTTATGCTAGGGCTGCCACATTAATGTAAATAGTATCTTCTAGTACATAATATATCTTTAAATCGGGCCTATTTGTAGGATGTCTATATTGGGGAATAGCATAAAAACATTTTTATAATCGATATGAAAGGAAGCAATAATTTGAATCAGAAGATCAGTATACGTTGAATAAGAGATAACAAGTGACAGTTGGCTGAGTACGTAGAAATAATTTTAGCGCTAAAGCTAGCACCTCCAAGAAACCGAGTTCGATTCCAACTAGCAAGTCATCTAGTCTAGGTACAAAAAAATGAATATTTTTCTCGATTTCCTTGGGATTCTATTATGAGATCCATACTTGGTAGCAATGGGGCCTTGGAAATGCGCTCTTTCAAATATAAAAACAACTTTTGAAATCGATTAAGAAACCACGAAAATATTAACATACATATAAAATGTAGGAGTCGAACATAATATAACCTTCTCCTTTTTTGAGTCAGTTAAAAAGATGAAATAGTTGGATTTTAGGAAAATTTCTTGATATTTTAAAGTATTTAGTAAATACTAACCTATTCCATCATGTCATGGTTGCTCTTCGAAATCCAAACAGGCTTACTAATAAAGTAAATCTCTAGGTTTCCTAAGCCTCTTATCATATGAATATTATGTATTTGTTTAATTTGGTCACCTCTGTGGTCTAGCGGTTCAGTTGTTGGACTTGACTGCATGAGGTCCCGGGTTCGAATCCAGGGTCGGGCAACAAAAAGAAAATTCGGTTTTTCCAATTTTCTAATAAAAAAGACTGTTGCTTGGGATACGTGCACCGTTGGCAATAGCCTTGCCACATATCACGTTGTGGGACTTAGTATCTTAATCTCCGACTAGTCGTGGGTGCCCTTGTTGTGCCTTTGCCTACCTCTTCGGTGATATGGGCGTGAAGTTACTTTTTTTTTCTTTCATGTGTGGTAATTTATCCCGAGAATGGAAGATATTTTATAACAAACGTTTTGTTAAAAGTGTAATTGTCGAAAAATTTTTCAAATGTTTATGTTCTTACATAATGTTTGTCAGGTTTTCCGAACGTGCAATCAACATTGTTTTCGAGTTATCCAAACACGTGGATGGCTTTATTTCAAATTACTCTAGGAGATTACAGTGTAAGTGCCTAAACCTATTTTTAAATTTATCAATTTTACTACCAAAAAAGTAACATTCGTACAGTAGGTACTACTATTTAAATTATTCGCTTCAGCTTTAAATTTTTTACTCTTTTTACACTTTATAATATTATTTTTAAAATTGGCTGACCTAATCTATATTTAATCGAAATGATCAATTATGTGTAATAACAACTCTATATAGATATCTTAAAATACATTCAGATTTCCGAAGCTTGACGAATATAACCGAAGCGCATAATTTAAATAGTATGTACTACTGTACACATGTTTTAAAAAAAGTTTTATTAAACAGTGTCTAAAATTTGATTCTCAACCAATAACTTGCTGCCACGTCATCCACTAGTAGCATGTTATTGGTTAGATGTCGATTTTAGATAGTGTTTAGTGAAACAAGCGTCTACAATTTTTCGTAGTAAGTTTGTTTGATTTGAGCCATATATCTCTCCGGTTCTACTGATTTCAATATACCTGGTTTTATATTCTCGTTTTAGTCCGGTGCTGCTTATTAGAATAGGCTAACTTCCTCTTTGCCAGGCAGCTCGTAAGAGGCAAGCACTGGCTAAAGGTCACTACCAACTAAACCACTGGTTGTAGAGTGTGGAGCAACTTGCCCAGTAAAGGTATCCACCGTTTTCCCTATTCCTGCCGTCATAATGACTTTGTTCCGGTTCAGAGGTTGGGCTTGCCGGTATCCTTGCACAATAAGCCTAACATCCCAGCCACAGGAAAGCGACGTACCTGTAACATCTACGGTGTATAGAGGCCATGGTTATCATTAACCATCAAGAGATTAGTGTGCTTATTCGCTGATCTCTTACATGAAAAAAAATAGCCAGTCCTGGATCAACAACGTTGAAGGAGTAAGAATAGCTGCGCACTAGAGGTTGCAAACCGGGATCCCGGACACCGGACCAAATATAGGTCTTCGAAATACCGGTTTTAATTTCGCTAAAACCGGGATTTTCGGTATTATCGGTATTCAGTAAAATAATATTTTTTTTATGATATTGGAAGGTAACCAAGCAGACGGTTTTCCTGATGGTAAGAAATACGGTAAGTAATTACGGTATAGTTCTTTTTTTTTACTACATGATCCGAAGTAAATGATAAGAAAACACTAATTCGTAAAACTGAATATTATCTTCAACACACCTATCTAATAATCAACCATAAATGGCACGTCTAACGCAAATCTAGTTAAAATTATAATAAAGGTACAAGATCTAGATTTTTCGAACTTCAATAAGAATTAGTTAAAAAAGTAAATTATTTTCTTATAAAAATACAAAATAAATATAACTCTGCAGGGGTTGACCTAAAGGACCTCCCGTAGAACAACTTTTTGCAGCTGATGACCCCATCTAACCCATAGTTGCGCTTGATCTACGACTTTTTGGCCACGCGTTTTTCTCCCCGTGTTGGTCCGGGCCCCTTTGTAGAATAGACCATCTGCCTTCCATGCCAGGCAGCTCGTAAAAGGCGAGCATAGGCTCACCGTCATTAACACCGTGATATCTGACTAGGTGGTAGAGTTTAGCAGCGACTCGTCCGGATTGGTACCACCGCCTTACCTATTCCTGCCGCCATAACGTCATGACGTGTTCCGGTTCGGAGGGTAAGGTAGCCGGTAAACTTACTTTTGCTCGAGGCCTAACATCCCGGCCTCAGGTTGGCAACGCACCATTACCACATTTTCTAAGTATGTACTAGTTGCTATCCGCGGCTTCGCCCGCAATTAATTGAGATGTAAGCTATCCTATCTTTCAAGTTGATTCAAACTGCACATAGTGTGTAAATTTGATTAAAGTTGGTGTAGCAGTTAAGAGCCCATCGCTGACAAACACCGTGACATGTAATTTATATGTATGCATTAAAAAAATACCCATTTAAATACCATTTTCGCTCTTTGCAGCATTATCAGGGATTTAAGTTTTCAGTTTTAAATTTAAGTTACTGAACGATATTTTGATTAGATTAAAAATACTTAGCTACTAAGAAAAAAATATAGGTAATTAATATCTCCGTAAAAAAACAAGCATTAAAATATGAATATTTGAAAGTGTTACCAAATGTCGAGAATATGAGATATCTAGTTAATTTTTGTTTGTCCAGTACACAGAGTTAAGTCAGACGACTTATCCGAACCTTGCAAAAACAGTGTTCGCCACGTTCATGGTGTTTGTGCCCATCTTACTGCTGAACATGCTGATCGCCATGATGGGCAACACGTATGCTCATGTCATCGAGCAGTCGGAGAAGGAGTGGGTTAAGCAGGTACTTTCTACTACTGGAACTCAATGAAAACTCTAGGTATCTGTTCCTGATTTGGATTTCACACGTGCCAAAAAGCTCATACGTGCCATAACATATCTGAAGGTGCGCGCTAAAAAAGGCGCAGGTGCGAGCCGTTGGACCGCTTTACTTTAATTTTTTTTAAGCCACGAAGGAAAACAAGGGATGTTACAAGTTTGACGTTTTAGTGAGTCTCTGTCATTAGCATCACAAATTTTGAACGGAGAGATTGATTTCGATGCGTTTTAGAAGTGAAAACTTCTTTAGCGGCGTTGCGCACTTTTTTTGGAATGGGTAAAAACTTCTAAACTCGCGAACTGTTAGGTTTGGCTTCCTGGCACTTATAAAAAAAAAGCACTTTTAAGGAAGCAATCCTTTATTTACGATATTATTTATAAAGTTTATTCACACAACACTACACT
>NJDC01001060.1:283133-296247 GCA_002245475.1 Calephelis virginiensis
GTACTTTTTGCATAAGGTTAGTTACTTGTTAGGATATCAATTCTTTTTTTCACGTACACATTTCATTTTCAGTGGGCGAAAATTGTAGTGTCCTTAGAACGGTCTGTCGCCCAGGAGGACGCTCACAGATATTTGCAAGAATATTCCATAGGGCTGGGGCCATCGGACGACCCTCGATACGAGCAAAGAGGTGTCATGGTCATCAAAAGCAAGGCGAAGACTAGAGCCAAACAGCGAAAAGGAGCCCTGTCTAATTGGAAGGTACTCGTAATTCAATGATTAGATCATATCATTGTGTTGAATTTTTATAGCATTGTTGGATCTAGAAACTTAGCTATATGATGTTAAGTATAACCAAACACTATGTATGTTTTATATGTAGGTAAATACTGAAGGCTTCAGAATATATTTTATTTTACAAGGTTTTATTTTACAATTTTACTCATTTTCTTTTTGTTGCCCGTACCCGGGATTCGAATCCGGGACCTCATGAAGTCAAAAAGATAACTATTATTAGGTATGTCAAGAAAAATCTACATATATGTATTTTATCAACATCCTACAAGTAGTCAAAAACCACTAGTTGGATCATGATGAAAATAATATGGGACAATCTCGGAATCATAACCTATCTGTCTGAAAAAGAAACTTGGAAAAAGGCGAACTTACAAAAAAACATACAGTTAAATTGAGAACTCTTTAATTTTTGTAGTCGGTTAATGAATATAAATACCGTTTTCGTTTGTAAATTTGCAGCGTGTTGGTAAAGTGACGATAGCCGAGTTACGAAAACGAGGCATCAGTGGGGAGGAGTTGCGTCGGATCATGTGGGGGCGAGTCTCTATTTCCACTCCCACCAAGCCTGCCCTCGCGTAAGTAGGCTCTACCATAATTACCTGACTCTTAATGTCTAAACACTTCTAGACATGACATTCTTCAACATTTTTAGAAATTGAGATTTACCCCGTTATATTAAAATTTGGCCGTTCCTTTCAAAGTAACCTTGTATGACGGCGAACTTACAATATCTAACTAATTTAAAACGTTTTAGTTAGTCTTTTGTATTTAATATTCCCGTGAACAGATGCGTCCCTCCGCCGGAGCTGGCCACTACGGAAGGCAGGGTGGCGGGAGCAGCTCTGTCCACCGCCCTCAACGTCATGGCCTTCGCTCAAGACTTCGACCTCACTAATACTGGTCAGTTTTTTTTATTTATTGGGGTCATTTAAAGAGTGTAATACACGATACTCACTGCCTACCCAGTAAGGGACTAGGCGTGAATATATGTATGTTTGTATATGTAATACACAGTAGGATGGAACCTGGTAGGTTTTCCTGTACGGAATAACTGTACAAGCAAAACCTGTCTGAGGTCAGTAGGGTTATCCTTGAAGCTCGATTCATGCAATATTGGCAATTGGAATCGAGTATGTTATTTTAGTTACTCTTGAACACAGTACTGGCGAATTATTAACGTTTAATTTATAGAAAACAACACGTTATTTCTTCGGATTAGTTGAATTCATTTGTAACTCGTAATAAATCGCTAGTACTGTGTTCAAAACTAAAAGTGTAGCTAAAATGACATAGTATACGATTTCAAATAACGTGTACGACCTGCTTTATTTATATAACTTTATGCATTTTATAATATTTTAGGTGACATTCAAAAACAACAGACACCGGACTTGTT
The DNA here is from genome assembly GCA_002245475.1 of Calephelis virginiensis. NCBI lineage: Eukaryota > Metazoa > Arthropoda > Insecta > Lepidoptera > Riodinidae > Calephelis > Calephelis virginiensis. The sequence goes on from NJDC01001060.1 coordinate 284,827, forward strand.
AGTGAACGGCAGAACGCCGAAAGCAATACCAACATCACAAAACCAACCCCCAAATCTCACATCCTTCCAAACACCTCAATTTACGACGAGTGAACCCGTGACCAAAGCCAACCTGGAAACATCAAATGCCTCTAATCTTCCGAAAACCCAACCAATAGCACAAATGGAACTGTTGGGAAATCTACAAAGTCAAGAACTTAAAATGCCAGAAATAAAACCTCCATGTGAGTACTTTAATCTGTGATTATGTTTTAATAATATTTTTTGAATTACATTTGTATATGACATTTTAATCAAACCTACAAAGAAATATTTATTGCATAATAGCATTGATATAGATTTTAATAGGTATTTGTTAAACTCTTAACAAATAAACTCAAGTTGCCTCTGTGGTGTAATAGTCCGATCCTGGGTCGGTCACAAAAAGTTTTTTTTTTCAATTTTCTAATTAAAAATAAGTTGCGCTGGATTGAGTGTGTTTGCTACTTAACATATTGTATGTGTACAGTGTCTTCGGTTATTCGTAGTGGTGCCCTGGTTTTAGTGTTGGGTACAATAATAACTACCTACTGTGTACCCATTGTATTTTATCGCTTTATGATGTGCAAGATTTATTCAGCCAAATTACTTTACTTTTATTAAAGTGAATAGTCGTCACTAGACTGTTTAGTGTATGTTATTATACTATTTGCCATTTAGACGCCCAGGTGCGGTAATGATGCTAAATGTTGAATAGTAGTAGTTTGCTACATCAAAAGATGGCGCCCGTGCCACCTTAAAGTTAAACGTAGTACTATTGCATAATATGTGGCAGTTTAGCATCACAAAAATAGTGATGTAGGTACCTACACAACTTTAGAATTTTCTTTGTGTTTGCAGCAATCGCAAATAATAAAGTGTTCAGAGATTACCTGCATGAATTGGTAATCTTGGCGGATGACACAAATCCCAACAACCCTCAGGTTAAGGCCCTGGCAGAGCAAGCGGCGGACCTTACAGGGGTGCCTGAGATTGACATCAATGTTTCGGTATGTAATATATTAGGTACCTACCTACCCTATAATAACCCATGGCGAGCTGAGCGAGAGAAGTTCGCCACGATCCATTAACTTTAAAATTAAACGAACATAGAAATGTTTAGCCAAGTTAAAACGCTGGCTGCAATAGCTACCTACTTTCATTAAAATTGTAATGGTAAAAATAATTTGTTTATTTATTTCAAAGAGTAAAGTTACTTTTTTTTCTTTATTTATTTATTCTTCCGGCGTCAACACTTTACATAATAGACCGGTATAAAATAGCCTGTGGTCTCAAGCAACATACATACCTACAATATTTTCCCCATATCGGGTCCTCCGTGTAGAATAGATGCCTCTCTGTCTGGCAGCCCGTAAAAGGTTTTATCCGGGTACAGATCCACTGATATAACTAGGTAATCCCATAATAACAATGTTCCGGACTGGATGGTAGGGTAGCCAGTAGACTTGCCCAATAAGCCTAACTCCCGAACACTATAGGATCGTGACGCATCTAAAGGCCACGTTTATTTCCAACCATCAGCATTGCCATATCTTTATTCGCTATCTACAATAATGTAGGTAGGTATACCTAGAAACGTCTTCACAAATTTTTGAATTTATTACAATATTAAATAACATACTACGAGTATAATCCGATAGGATGGGAGTGGTTTACATCATGTCCGGATAACATTTCTCTTTATCTTGAAAATATAGGGACAGGATTTTGAGAAAGGTTTTAGAACTAGGTTTTACTTAAGTATATGAAATTTAAAGAATTCACCTTAGTAGGTAGGTACTTACTTTACTTTACCTGAGTATTTGGGCTTAAACTTAATAGAATCGATTCAATTGTACGTCCGCGTCGCGTCGGCTTGAAAGGTTCGAGTCCTGTCTGTGGCGAATTTTTTTTTATTTCTTTAAAATTTGTAGAAATTGAATTAGGTATATGTTAAGAATTCGCCAAGACTGTTGTGACAACCATTAGCTGCTGGCATTTGACTTCTGCCCACGTCTATTTTTTTGGCATTATCGTGTGATAGGGATAAAGAAATTGACGACGACTAACTCAGATCCACATACTGTCAGTGCACAGAGTACCTACATTTGTATGGGAATATATTTAGCAGGCAAATAATTGATAAATGATGATACAGTTAACGGCCAAGTCTTCCCGGCTTGTGGTCGCGGGCGCGGTGTCTGGACTGTTCGGGGTTGCAGCGGACCAACCGGCCGCCACCGCCACGTGGAACCGCGAGCGGCACGACCACAACGACAGCGATGTCGCTCCCGGTCAGTTGTCTAACATTAGGAAGGTACCTATATACATTACAACATAATGTCAAAAAAGTCGATTACGTCCATCTCTAATACTAAGAACACATTTACTTAAACTGGAATTTATGACTGCTCTTTTAAAGAATCTTCCACCTGCTCAATCTATCTGAAAAGCAGCACTAAAGAGAGAAGTATGTAGTGGTAAGTAAGTAAGTAAGTAAGTAAGAAGACAAGCGAGCAGGGGAATTGTGTAGGTAGGTAAGAGTCCTGAGGCATATACCGATATTAAATGAGATCGTAATAGTGCGTTGCTAATGCTAAACTTCGGAATAGATTTACCAATGCCGTCTTTTCAAATTATGTTGGCAACTAATAACCCACTTTGATTGTAGGCATTTGTCTAGTTGTATTTATTCTTTTCTTGCAGTTATTTAAGGGCGTCGCGAATAGGGAGCAAGAGTAGCAGCTGCCCTCCTCTAGATTCTAAAATGTTGACAAATATAAAAAAAAATATCTTCACGCTCATATCCCCGAAGGTTTAGGCAGAGGCACAACCAGGGCACCCACGACTAGCCGAAGATACTAAGTCCCATAATGTAATAGGTGGCAAGTCTATCGCCAACCGGGTGCATATCCTATCCCGAGCAACATTTTTTTTTATTAGAAAATTGGAAAGGCCCAATTTTCTTTTTGTTGCCCGAACCGGGACCTCATGCAGTCAAGTCCAACTACTGAACCGCTAGACCACAGAGGCGATAAGAGGCGACAAATATAAAGCAAACAGTCTTGATATATGTCTCTTGACTTGTGTGACTTGCGATTATTCTAGTACGTTTACTATTATTTATGCAGGAAATGAAAGGTAAGTCGGAAAAGTCAAAACGTCAAGGGCATTTAAAAGATCCAGACTTAGCCTACAATTCTAATTTAAAAATGTTCTCAATCACCTTATCAACTTGCCCGCTCTTGGCCATCAGCTGGCGACGCTCCTACACTCATTCTTTCTAGCTGTGTTCTAAAGTATGATGTGAGCGTTCGGTTCTTAGAATCGGTGGTGCTGGGGCGTGCGGCACGCGCCAGGCGGGCGCGGTCGGCTTCACGCCGTGCGCTACCACCCCCTCCGCACCTCTACGTCCCGGCCAGGTACGTCATAGATTAAGGCCCCATACTTAGTCAGCCAGAAGAGCCAATCAGCGCACTCCCCTGTTCCATGATTACTATGAAATATTGCGCTCTAAAGTAAATATCTTAAGCGCCAAATCACTATTTTAACACTATAAAAGTAATTTGAAAAAAATATAAAAACTGAAACAGTTATCTTTTAGGTATAATACTTACCTATCTATGTTTATGATAAATCTGGTGTCGATATTTTCATAATTGAAGTAGTCAGTTGGGTTTTGCTTTCAAAAAAGGGTTAACTTTTTGATTTTTTTCTATCGAGCAAAGTGAAATGAATCGTGTTTTGGAAACACTAGTCTTATAAAGCATATTAATGTTAAATTGTGTATTTTTGTCGCCAAGATCCTGAAAGAAATTGCTTTGTATGAAAAAAACATTATATTGCGTATGAAAAAAACAGTATATTGCTGACGTATTTTAGCATACATGGCCCCTTAATTGACCTTTATACTCTATGCTAAACAAAACCTTTTTGTTTGTTTGTTTCATTACTACAGTGTAACTATGACTGAATGAAACTGAAGTTAACTTTAAACCTGAGTTTAAATCCTTTTTAGTTTCCGCCTAAGTTAGGTGTCGATTAAAAAAAATTAGTAGCAACGAAAGTAAGTTAACAAAGCATGCGAAATGTATGTACTTTCAAAAGACCGACCTAATTTTAATACGAAGTAGTTAAGGCAAAAATGATAGTGCATTTTAAATATTAATTGCCAATTTGTAATTATTACTTTTATGAACATTCGCTTAAAATAGTCCGCGTACTTCACTTGGTGTCATCATCAAGACATATTTACTAATCTCTGATCGTACCTAGTGCGAGTCATGACGTCACGAGCCTGCGCATGCGATTGCTGGCGGCGTTTAAGTTATAACCATGCATTTTGTGTTTTCTTAGCTTTAGGCCCTCCTGATGGTAAAACAATCGTGGACTATACACACCATAGATATTAGTGTCATTTTGATGGCAGAAATAAGTAAAAGCAGTGGATCCCTATCCGGACTAGTTTCTACACAGCACTCTATTACCAGTGGTCTCGTGGTAATAACTCAATTATACCTATGTTCGCCTTTTACGGGCTGTCTGCATGGCAACTCGTAAAAGAAGATTTACGACTAATCAGTATTTTTTTCGTAAACCGTTCTGTTTAGCAAAAAATATTAGGAACCTCAATATCATTTTTGAAGACCTATTCATACAAACCCGACACTTACGGGTTTACTAAAAAATTAGCTTCAGTTCTAAGTATTGGAGATTGGCCAAAGTTTATCATGTTTTTTATTTTGGTGTGAAAATCTTAATTCAGTTCACAGAATACATCTACTTACCAAGTTTTAATAGTATAGCTCTTGCATTTTGAGAAAAAAGTGGCTGTGACATACGGACGGACAGACAGCAAGTCAAAATATCTATAAGAGTTTCGTTTTTTAGGCTTAGGCTGTGGAATCCTAAAAAGGATTTCAATAGTTATCGGATTCTACGAAAAGCTATGTTACCTACCACCGTTTTTTATCGGTCGAAAACACTATTTCCGTGTCGTGCAGATAATAATAACAGAAATAGATAATTAATATAATACTTAATTAATTTTTGTGTGGCATTAGTGGAGACTAGTTCTGATTTTAACTTTAGCACTTGCAACTCATTCATTTGCATGTGTGCAAAGTCATAGCGTGTAGGTACCTACACTACCCCAAGCGTGTCTCACGCACACCTAGCAAAAAGCTGTCTTCACCTTTTCGTTAGTAACTGTATAATATATTCAAAACAAGGTATGTTGTAATATTCTATGGGTTAGTCATTTTAATTTTTATGTGACATGACGGTCTAGGCCATTACTTTTTTATTGGTTTAAAACTGATAGAAATAGTGCAACAGATGTCTTGCATCCGATTATCTAGGTACCTACTAATCGTACTAATGGTCTTTTATCGGTTTTTTGTGACGCTGGTGGAAACATTTGATTCATTAATTCTGTTGATATTTTAGTCAAATTTTTTAACAAGATCATACTGCGTTTAAAAGTTTGAATTGTAAATTCACCTTTTAATTTTTCTGGACGCCATGAAGAAAACGGTTAGAGAATATACCTTTTTTAACTTCGGGTCCTAGACTTAAAACAGCATAATTACGCTAAATACGTGCCAAACTGACTTATTAACTGAGTACCTACTTACCTCTTTGTTGTCTTCAAAAAGTAAGTAGATACCTAAGTAGGATATTCACACCGTTATTCCAAAGAGGAAGGCGAGCTACAACTATAAGGCACCCACGATTATGCGAAAGCACTTTAATTGTTGTACGTCCTCAATATTACATAGGTATTGACATAGTAAAATTTGAACATGATTTATTTTTTAATAGGTCTATGTACTTGGTAGCATCCGAAAGCAGTGCCGTAGAAAGTGATGTTCCCTTCGAGGACGCAATCAGTTCAGGGAATAATTCGTAAGTACCTAATTTTTTAATAGCGATTGCTTTGAATTCCACGTTAAACTGTTCATGGATAGGTGTTTGGTGCTAGTTTATGAAGCGTTGTTACGGTCAGCTTACCCATACTTAACCAGTTTCCCAAAGTGTTGTTTCATAACTAGATTAAAATAAATTATATTTAGACTTAGGTAGACCAGGGAAAAGGGCGGAAAATGCATTAATTTTATTTCATGAAAGAAGTAAGTCTAAAGTGGTACCTCCTGTACTTATCATGATTAACAAACAAGGTAAATGTAAAACACTTGCAAGCATACATTAAAGATCAGAATATAGCAAGTATTATTTAGCTAAACGCTTTGAGTAAACTACAATACTAATAGGCTAACCGGCACAAAAACATTTAAAAATAGTCAGCCGCAAAAACAAAAAGAAAATGTTTATCCTATCTACCAGTTTGTACGAATGAAAAATCTTTTTTATTTGTAGTTTTTGAAAAAATGCCGACTTGTTCAAACCAATTTTAGAGCTTTACACTTCGCTGCGCCACATGGCAGCGCAAAGAGAATATAATCACTACGTGGCAGTCCAATAATAAAAATAATATTAACATTTTGTATGGGGCAATGCACGCTATGCCTGGCCGCATTGCGGCGTATTCTTACGCGGCCTATAGGCCCCAAATAGGAGAATAAAACCTATATTGAATTTGAATAGAGGGCGAATGACATTTTAACGTTAGTTTTATAAAGCCCCAGATAAGCCGGCAAATTAACTAATAAAAGGAGTTTTGGCGCCACCGTGAATGAAGATGGTCGTAATTTTTTCACAATTATTGAATTTAGTGTAAATTATGAGTAAAATTAGTTAATTTAGGTGGGAATTAGTTTAATTTTGTCCAGCGAAAGTGCACAAATGAAATAATCATGAAGAAATTAGTGTATCGTGAATTTCATCGCTGCCGCCAAATCTCCCCAAGTGAGCTTGTGTAAAGAGACCACCGCTTTACTCAAGACCCTGACGTGACTTTGTGAATAGTGACTAATGACGCTGATCTCTTACTTTTTGCATGAAAATCTACATTCTACGGAATAGATATTGTGATTACTTGACGCATGAACTAGTGTCAATGATAACTTAACAATGTTGCCTTTGACATGTTACACCTAATACTAAGACGATTCATATTTTATCAGTGCCAATGGCAGAAGAGTTGATGATCACTTAAGAGCTGCAAGGCCTTCCTGCATACAGCACGCCACCGGTCAGGGCTTGGTGGAACACTCTTTATTGGTTACAGGTACTATTAAGCAATTAAAAACATTGCATGAATTAAATAAAAACATAATTCTTGCACGTACCCGCGAGCATGAATTTTGTTTTCAATAGTCATGCCTAAACTGACCATACGTCCCGTTTTAAACGGGACTGTCCCATTATTCGACCACACGTCCCGTTGTCCCCGTACAATGTTCCGGGACGCAAAATAGTCCCGTTTTCGTGATAAACGTGTCAAGAATTTTATGTTAAATGTATGTTATAATTGTATGTTATTTAAAATCAACACCATCTTTATTAAAGCAAATTTGTTCCCCCGAAAAATATAAATATAACTAAAAAATATGTTGCATATAATTTAGTAAAAACTGCCACAGAAAAGTTGTTTTATTGAAGCTGGTAATAACTTCTTTCTTTTTCTTATAATAAAAATAATTTTAATGAATATGCACACTAAATAAAGAACATTAAAAAAGTTGTGTTTATTTTCATTGTTATATGGGTTAGACGCCTTTGTTCATTTTCCCATTTGGTCATATTACCTAATAGATATATAATAATATAATTATTATAGTGCCTATGGTCCATCCATACAGATAATATATGGACGTCCCGTTTTGAGCTTAAAAAAAATGGTCAGTTTAGTCATGCCTAAATAAAATTTAATGCAACCTGTAAAATGCAGATCTTACTTAATATATTATCTTTTAACAGAAATGTTATTTTATCATATTACAACGCGTTCCGAACCGTATCAAAAATCTAATCTTATAACTCATGTAGTGCTGTGTAACATTTCATTCGAGCAAGTACTTTGTACTAGCGCTATAACTGTTCCGGCCGGGATTCTTAGACAAAAAAAAAAGCTTTTTTTATTGACTAATAAGATACTATTTTTTTGTCGTTGTTCGTGTCTTTTACAACTTCATCGAACTTTTTATACGGATTGGATCATCTACACTGTCAGCACTACGTTATGTCTCACAGGAGACAGAACCTCGACATTGTGCTGCGTTCCGTTTACTGCGAGGGCTGTGGCACGACGCTCGGCGTCGTTGGGTAAGTCTTCATCACAAGACAACATCTTGGGATCAGGTGCGAGTTTAGTTTAGTTTGCCACCGGATTTCAAAAAACAGCCGGGCGCATAGACCCGGTCGTGATACATCGGTTAGTCTGTAACGTTGGTGTTTTCTAACCGCCTGGAAATGCCTAACTTTTTAATTATAAATAGGTGCCGGTTATGGCGTCGAAGATGAAAGTGCTGCGCCACAAGTGAAAAAAGTAGAGCTTAAGAAAAAACGGCCTAAAACTGCTAGACCACGAGGCAATAGGTAACGATAATCTTTTTTCTCATAAATTCATAAGTTTTATAAATCATCACAGTCACGGGAACCACTTGTGCAGTCTGGGGTCACCACAAACAAAACATTTGTAACATTTAGTTTTATTTCAATTTTATACAACCACTAGCTGTACTCCGTTCGCGTGGCAACTAAGACATGGTTTTCCCCGTTTATATTTTTAAGGTTCCAAAGAAAATCCAGGATAAAAAGTAGCTTGTATGCTGCCCTATGACTAGAGGTTATTTTTAGCGAGCCTTATTAAAATCAGTTCAGTCATTCAAAATGTTAGGAAAATATGATCGAAACTAAGTATTTTAAAAAACATACAAGTCTATGCAACACTGGACTACTTGGCCACAGAAATTCTTTTTTGCAGTGTATACCTAGCTAATTCAAATAAACTAAAAATATCCCTATTTCTTTAAATAACACTAGCTGTTACCCGCGTTCAATTGAGTTTTCGTTATACTATCACCAAATTATAAAGAATCCCTATAAATTTTAAGTTATTATGTTATTCTGATAGCAAAGCTATATTACTGTAAAGTTTTACGAAAATCCGTTCAGTAGTTTTTGCGTGAAAGAGTAACAAACATACACACATCCATACAAACTTTCGCATTTATAATATTAGTAGGATTTAAGTAAAAAACTCGATTTAATGGTTAAATTCGGGCTTCGTCAAATGTTTTTTTTTTATCTCGAGACATAATATTAGGTACTGGTTGTCATTGTAGTCAAATTTAGCTAATTAAAGGATAGCGCTTAGTTATGAGAGGACGGGGCGCATCGCAGCGCAATAATCCGCCTAAAAAAAATAGATCGCTTGCATACATTTTGTATGGAGCAACGCCCACTGGGCCGGGGCGCATCGGCGCGGATTTCCGCGAGGCACCCCGCGCGTATACCCCGATGCGGCCCAGTGACCAAAGATACTGATATTACTGTTAACTGTTAAGAAAAGAGCACTATGGTATTTTAACGCTAGTTTCGTACGACAACTACTAGAGGTGCCACTTTCCATACTTGAAGATTCGTATGACAAACTACTAGATGGCGCAACTTTCCATACTTGACGATTTTAACATCGACTGGCCTCTGTATTTCATTGTTCTACTTTGGTACCGAGTACAAAAATCTGCGCCGATGCGATGCGGCCCGGCCCGCATCAGTGGGCTTTGCAATGTGATGCGCCCCGGCCCGACACGCTCCGCCCCGTCAACAATGGGCGCTATCTAATGATCTCATTGATTTTGGATTTCATAAATTCTAAAATACTTACGTTTATTAAGTTTACTTAAATCAGCTATTTACTGTTAAGTATAGATAAAAGTGCTATACTATGTGATTGGAAAATTTAAAGGGTATCTCCGGTGCTTGAGCGAGGAAGCCCCCTAGAACATTGGGCTACAGCTCCACTGTCAAGGTTATCTCGTCTCATACGTTCCTCCAGCAACTCTTCAACGTCGATAGTCTCCCAATCTTCAGGCGATTCGCCAAAACGGTATTAGAATAATTATTTAAGATATTTATAAAGTAAGTTAAAAGAGTAATCTCATCTCATAATGTATAAATAAAACAACACATTTATTGATATGGTTTATTCTTTTTCTAAACTGCAGATGTCATAAAAATAAAAAATAGAGAAAAACCATAAAAAGTATAACAGGGACACGAGTTTATAAATAAACATAATATAAAAAATACATTTATAGAGATATATGAATACACACATGGAGTGTAAATATGCTATAAGAAAAAAAAACGACAAAATGTTGAAAATGCATTTCATTTTAGTTAGTGTTGTGTACACATGCGATTTCGCGACGCGATATTTTGTTCCTCCTTCATGACGAATATTAAAAAAAAGACATTTGCCTTCAAATATACTATTTATCATCAAAGAAAGGAATATAAAACTTGATTGTGTAAACGCAAGGTTAAATGCAGGATCTATAAACATTAAAATATTGACGATTCAAAATTTAACAAAATGATTCCAATGTTGCAATAAAAATGACCAATATAATAATGACTAGCAAATTTATCAAAGTATAGAACTATCCGAAGATAAAAGTAGGCATTAATCATTTATACCTAATACGAAATAGGGATAACATGATTTTTGAAACAAACATCTTAAATTATAGTATGTATACATATTAGTATAAAAATACACAGTGAAATCGTAGGGGAATATTTAACTTGTCTAATTAAAAATATAAGAGTGATCCAATAAAGAGATATGTAATATGTTTAAACAAAAGTTTAGTTTAGCGAAATTTTGCGTATCGTGTTGTCAAGTAATGACTCGAGTGTTCGCCACATAAATCATCGCTTGCGACAAAAATTGGAACATTCTTCGAATGTTGCCAGATACACTGTAAATTGTCTTAGAGGCATGGTATTTTAAGAGTACACGGGCATGAGTTTACCTTTCTATTTTCATAAATGTATATTTTAAACTGTACCTTATTACATAAGTACATTTTGTAACTAAATACAAAACATCAGTTCTTTGAAAATATAAGCTGAAACCTAAAGCATTTCTTCGGCACAAACATTTTTGTTATTAGGGGCCATCCATAAATTACGTCACACGTTGATGGGGGGAGGGTATCATCTTATTGTGACATTATGTGACAAGGGGCAGGGGGATCGAAAGTCTTGTGACGTCACATTATAAAATACTAGAACACGAAATTTATATGTGAACAAAAAACTTGGAACAGATAATTCTTAATCTATATTTATTAATAATTTCGCACTCTCGCTATAAGATTATCTCTTCCGTAACAACATTTGATTTCTAGAGCCATGTTGTAGTGCAAGTGAGACACTAAAATTTACGAGCTTTGAATGGTAAGGGTTTAAATCAGCCCGATCCGACTT
>NJDC01001060.1:296396-310771 GCA_002245475.1 Calephelis virginiensis
TGTAATGCAAGTGAGACACTAAAATTTACGAGCTTTAAATGGTAAGGGTTTAAATCAGCCCGATCCGACTTTTGGCTAATTCATGGCAAATACCTATTTGGGCCAGGAGCAGTGTGGATCGTGTAAAAAACACATGTTAATTTTACGTCGGGCGCAGACATTTATTAACCGTTTATTTAATTTATTAAAGATTATTTAATAAAAATAAGTAAAAGAATGAAAACAAGTGTTTTCTTTTGATTATTTTTAGATACATGCATAAGTTTGAAAAATGTGTGACGGCACATTAGGGGGGACGGGGTTCTAAAAATGTGACAAGGATGGGGGAAGGGGTCGAAAAGTTCTAAAATTCGCGTGACGTAATTTATGGATGGCCCCATATCGTTACCGAGAAAATCCCGAAATGTCCGAAATGAATATGTAATACAAGAAAAGAATTTTCACGGCAATTTTTCTGAAGGTGGGGATAAAGACAGAAATACAACTAATTAAAAAAAAGTTTTACAGTAGCCGTTTTATCTGCGATAATATGTATTCGTATTTGATTGAAACGTAAGTGTAACTAGGTATATGTTGCACCCTTCTCGCGCACTTAACTGGCGCACACTATATTACCAGATATAATTAAAAAAAAAACCAATTTGCTCTTAACATAACGTGACTAATATTTGAGGTCAAATAGTTTTAAAATAATATATGACCAGGTGCACATATTTTCAAAATCGATTGTATTGTGCTTTATATTATCTGACACCGTTCACTTGAACGGTCAACTTACGGATCCATAATTATGAAATTGTAAAAGTGTTTATACAAAGAAATTCCACCAAGTGCCGACGATGAAAAGTATGAGTGCAAACCTTTTCCTTGCAACGAAATGTTATGAAAATAGCGTTTATCCGTCGTGCATAGTCGAGACACTTATTTTATTCCTAATAATGCAATGCAACCAAAAATGATTTGTCTTTTTTAAATTATTTTGGACATATTGCATAGCGGCAATAATTAGACACTATATTAATTTAAAAGTTTAAATTCAGTCGACACAAAATATAAATTCTGCCTACTAGCTTTCATAAATCAATACACTATATTAATATAGAATTAGTAGATTTCAAATATTATTAATTCATTATGTGCTTTATGATGAACAATGATTTTATTACGTTTTCGTAATACCGATTTACATACATTTTTACTTATCTAAGGATCAAATACGATTAAATTTTTTACATTCAAAATCATTGTTCATAAACAAAACCACATTAATCATGGCTGTCATACACAATCAATTTAATGGATTAATACCACGAAAATGTTGTAAAGTATCTTCACGCCCATATCCCCGAAGAGGTAGGCAGAGGCACAACCAGGGCACCCACGACTAGACGAAGACACTAAGTCCCACAATGTGATAGGTGGCAAGCCTATCACCAACCGGGCACATATCTAATCCCAAGCACCTTTTTTTTTAATTAGAAAATTTAAAAAAACCCAATTTTCTTTTTGTTTTTGTTGAAAATGTTGTATATTAGTCTTATATAATATAAGTATGTAACACGTTAACGAACAAAAACAATATATTATATTACGCGTATTGTACAGAAGTTCGAAACTAAAGTAGTACTGGTATTATATTATCCTACAAAATATATTCTAGAATCTAGACTTCTGGTGCTTTTTAAAATTATTATATTAATAATAATTTGTTGATGCCTAAAATCCCTGAAACTTGCGTACTGCAATACATTTTAAGCGACTCCAACTTGATCAAATGGCATAACATACATGAGATTGGGGTGACCAGCATTACAAATTCCTCGTCCATAAAATAAAATAAATGTTTCTAAAGTAACAGTGCTTTTGTTTGCCTTTTAAATTGATTGTGTATGCACCACATCAGATATTTCCTTTAGGAACTTACCATTTCTATTGATGTACTTACGACCATTATTGTGCCGGAAAGGAGGGGTGGATAACTTGTAAGTTGGCCATGGTCTCTCATAGGGATGATTTAAATAATAATTCACCTTCAACAGATTGACAACATTGAGGACACATATTGCATTACACGTGAACACAACTCATGTAAAAATATCAACAATGCGAAAAACGGTGCAATATACTCATAATTATGGGGTATAAGAATCATCATTTTAAAATAAGATGTTGATATCAAAAAAATGTTTAAAGTACACAAAAAACAACAGTGAAATGGTAAAGTCAAACTAATCAAGTTCATATATAGCAGGGTCACCCCTACAATAAAAAAATCAGCATATCAAATTCAAGTAACACGAACATTAGGTGGATGAATGTTTTGACCACTCAAAGTATTCAAGGGTAAGTAAAATATTTTCCTTTATAGTAATAAGGAGCGAGACAATACAATAAATTGCAGCATTAAGAATTTTTTTATTAAATAATAATAAATTTCTGAATTAAGAAGTTTATTATTAAATAAAAATACCTATATTGTTTCTTCTATCTTCCTCCAAAAAAAACAACAACAAATGTTTGCTATATTTCTAGATATGTGTGCCTACTCTGCTTCACATTTTAAAACCTATTTAAAGTTATTGCTATCTTTTTTTTTATTAAATGAAATCGAGACACGGCATTTTTATGCACAACTTGAATGAACACGTTTCCAAAGTGCAGACTTTTTTTTACGAAAAGATAAATTTATCTTACAATAAGTTGTAGAATGGAAAACAAAATAGACATTGATGGTTAATCTCATTTTTGAGAACTACTATTTTACCCTCATTTATATTTTTGAAGAGGAATGTGAATTATGGCAATATTATGTATACTACAACATAGAAAAACTTGGAATGTAATTTTGAAAAAAAAAATATTATCGAGGAATAGTAAAACTACATCATTAGTACTGTAAAATTAAGGGTATATTTTTTAATATTATTTTGTATTAACATTTACAAAAAATGATTAATGGCGAATGCCTTTGTATTAAGGTTATTTGGCACAATAAACTAATATACAATGGTCAAAACTTCATCACCGAAATTAATAGAAAGATTAACACATTCTATGTATAAGAATAATAAATGATCATCAAAATTTAAAACATGGTATGTGTATTAAACGACGGTTTCAACCAGGGCCACTTACCTTCAGGGTCTGTGAATAGAATCATGATTAGATAAATAAAATGAACACACATCAATAAACATACACTTTATATCTTAATAGTAATACAATTTTCAAGTCTGTCCGAAAGAACTCCCGTTCTTTACTGCATGTTAATGAACAATTTTAAGGGAATGTCGAATAACATTACCTTTTAAATACACGCCTAATGTTAACAAAGCTAAAATGTAATACATAATAATGTCTAGGTTTAAAACTATTATGTTCGACGATTGTTAGTAACCTAATGAGCTGTAGTCTCGAAGTTTTCTTAAAGTCTTACATCTAAACAATTTGTTTCGATTTTGAATGTGAAGTATCATCTTTCTCTTACACTATTTGGAACTTGTAAGCTTATGTTGAACGCCGTGCTAAGAAATAATTAAGTTTTTTTTCTTATTGGTCTAAAAAACACAAAGCAAGATACAACCAAAACACGCAGAAGTGGACCTCAATTACTCAGACAAAATAAAAACAATTATGAAAATTTAAAGCTGTTAGGAAAATCTTTGTGCAAAATAGAAATTGCATTATTATAATTATCGGATATATTTGCGATACTCTTTTTTAATTACATTTATTGTACATTGACTCAAGACAAAATAATAAAATCGGAAACAAAGATTTCCGAGACAAACAATTCTATCGACAACTTCGACATTAAAAAAAATTAATTGATCTACACAATTTTTTTGAGTTAAAAGCTTAGTAGTAAAAAATAGTATGATTGATATGGACACAAGATGATTGGCAAAGAAGTGTTTACAAGAGGTGTTTGCTTTTAAAAATAAAGCCAACTCGACATATTCAGTCAGCATGATTCACTGCATATTTTTTAAACTTGTCCGAGTAAAAAGCAGGTTCACGTCTAGTTTTTCTTGAACGTCTTAAAACGATCCTCACATTCAAATTGAGATTACACAATATCCAAATGAGACAACATGGTGTGTTAAGCTAATCACTCGGTACAGTGCATTTACCTCGATTCCTCGTTGCGGAGAACGCTTTAAGCTTTCCGTTTCTCAATGTCTCAGATAGCTCCGTCGGATTTCTTATTTAGGCAGTGTGGCATTCTATAGTCTAACCTGGACAAACTAGCACGACATATCAATACACTTTATACAATTCAGTAAAACTAACACAAGAAACAGTGCAACAAGAATGTACCACACGGCCGTGTTTCAAAAGCAGTCAACAGTAAAATAATCTCATAGGTTATTTGACAATATATCGATTATGCCCACAGAAATTAAGAAAAAGATATGTCGCGTCGTAAAATTGGTACGATCCACATGGATTCCCGAATATACTCCTCAGAAAAATCATGAAGTAGCAATATTTGCCTTAAATATTTAAAAAAAAAACAATGTTTTTCTGTTATGTTTTTAATGCTATCATGCTTTTATGAGTGCTTTAAGAAAATCTACTCTCTGAAGTCATCTGATCTCGTCCTTAAAAGTCTAGAAACCATTTAAATTGGCTTTGGTGTTTCGAGTGGTTTTCAATCGTCTTTTGTAACTGTCAGTATTAAAAATTGTGGGTACATTTCAAACAGTTTAAACATATTTCTATTTAAAGGGACACTAAATGTGCTACCCTAAGTCTATTTTACTTGCAACAACAAATCAGCTACTGAATCCAAAATATTCCCATTTCTTAAGGTAAATGTAATAGAATTATCAATATATAATCAAAAAGTAAGAATTATAAGATTAATTTTATGTTTAAACATCTACATTAATATAGGTTTTAGGAGACCCAGTTAGGAAATCCAAATGGAATGTACCACAAAACTTGATTTGGCATATTATTGTGGATCCGCATTATATTTAACGATTCACTTATATTTAGTATTTATTTCTACAATGGAGAGGTATCTTCATGATTCTCAGTCACCACTGCTTCTGCAATCACACAAACAAAGAAACATGGCAAAAATTGACATATAAAGTGTATTTGGCGTTGTAGAGCAGTCCCGGCATTGACCAGCCTACATATATCTGCAACACTACACATACTACACAATTATATCAATCCAATATAATGTTATCTACAATATTTTAAAATACACAAAATATATATAATTTTAAATTGCACAAAAATAATAAAACATGCACCATCCCCTGTAAAATGTAAAATAAACTAAGTGTATGACAAGTATTTTTTTAATATTAGAATAATCTTGCAGCCTATTGTATCAGATGACTTAGTTTTTAAAAGCTCTAAATCTGAGCTTAATATCACATGTTCAAAACAATAGAACTTTAGAGATACGGATAATATGAAACTTTATCTGGATGCGTAATTCATGTCTAGATCATGTAAATCCAAGAAATAAGTATTATGTGTATCTAAGAAACAACATAAAAATAAATTCTTATTATTCATATAGTAAAATATTTGAAGTGGTCTATAAGATATGTTTATTTAACTTTCTATATGATAAAATGTTAATAATTACATAAAATAAACATAAACAAATATTATTTAACACATAAAGCAAATAAAGCAATGTTCATAAAACAACAACTCTAAAAACCTTTTTTGAACTGTTCATATATAATTTAATAGTTAAAAATAAATAGATAGGTTAAGTTCACATATATAACGCAAATAAAAAGCCCCAGTATAGATCATTTGGTATACAATTTTGCTACAGAATCGCGATATTTAAATTTTATTTCCATCTTATATTTGCTAATACAATATTGTAACATTTAAGGTTGTGCCTAAAAAATATATTGGGAAATTAAAGGCATAGAAAAAACAAAAATTTTAACAATTTATATAATATATTTATAATACTATTTATCATATGTATAATATATGAACCTTTTAATAAATTATTATTTTACTAGGGAAATCTTGTTTACACATAATTGTAACATTTTGAATACTTTAAACTGTGATTTAATCAATTCCTATTGTATCAAGAGATGGATGATATTTAAAACTTAGATTTACACTTAATCATGAATCATATTGTATAGTGTTATAGATTACTGTAAAAGTACAGTATAAGCATAGTCCTTAATACAAAAGCCAGGACACAAACATTTTAATCGTTTTGCCTTGGTAATGTTCAAATAGTGAATATGGTTTACGTTTTTTTGTTAATATTACCCAGTCAAAACGATTAAATTTTAAGCTGTAATTATCTACACTACTGAACTGCTCAAATAAATAGAAAAATATTACAATTGTTTTGTACTTGTCATTTCTTTGTTTGTAAACATTTAGCAGTTATTATACATAAACATTTTATTAACAATTTATCTGACGTTTTAATTATTTATTCTAATTTTAACTGAGAAAAACGGTTATTGTGACTGTATGATTCAGTAGAAATGTTTGGCATCGCACCACACCATTATGGAATCAATTACTGGTGGCAGTGTTTTAGAAATTACTAGTCTTGGAGACTTATCAAGAAATGAGGTTTCTCATTTTTTAAAGGTCATCAACGCAACAGTTTCTTGGTATTACACAGTTCATAGAATATGGAAATAACTTTCCATAAGATAAACTGCTTGCTTGATTACTCTCTAATTAGAAAAAACACAGGAGTAACTATGCGATACTTCCGTTGATTTCTTTACCAAGTTAGTTAACTAATATCCAAAATTTCTTTGCAGATTTATGTTTTTCCACATTTCGAAAATTATATTTTTAAACAAATTTAAAATAGAGGTTATTCAACCCCTAAATTATGCGTTTAAACATTTATTGAGTAAACCACAACAATCTCACACAGTAAATTTCTCACTGACCATATTACGTCAATCTTTTTTAATACGGACATTTAAGCAGTATCTGCTCCATGACACTTGTAAAATTCTGATGAGGATTCTAATACAAGTCACAATCGCTGAAATGCTTTCAAAGAACGAGATGTCGAACAGTTCAGTAGTAGTAGAATGGGGTAAGCAAATTCAACTTACGTTCACTGATGTTGCTGGTGCTGTTGGTGTGGCGCGTGTTGCGGGTCGCCGGGGTAGGGGTAGGGGTAGCCGGGGTACACGCCCCCGTACACTCCGAACTGGCCGTAGGGCCCGAGCGGGGGGGCCCCGCCGCCGCCCGGGGGCGTGGGCTGCGGGGCCGGCGCCGCCGGACCTGCCGCCGGCTGGTTGTTCTGTTGCTGTACACGAGGGACGACGACTTACGTTACTAATGGCCCGTATGCCTAAAAGTATGCTTAATTTTTTGATATGTATCAAGTATTTATTAAATATTTTTGAGTTTTTGTTTTCAGTTTTACCAAATATACATATAAAACTCCGAAGATATTACAGAAAAAATATGAAAAAGTTTACTTTCGAAAATGCTTATAATATAAAAAAAAGCACATCACGAAATTCTAATATCGAATCAAATTAGTATAACGTAACTTAAACAACAGTTTAATGCCAAAGGGAGTGATTAATCTATAATTGTCAAAATGTGTAGTTAATCAAATAAAAAAATCTTTGTGATGACAATGAAGGTACATTTGCCAGAATATTAGTTGGGCGTTATTTTCCGTGGGAGCATGAGGTAACAAATACCTTGAGTTTGATCTGCGCCTCGATAGCCTCGGCCTCCTTCAGCTTGCCGATGCTGCGGTAGTACTCTGCCCACTGCGCGCTGTAGTCGGGCGCGGGCGAGGCGGCGGCGGGCGCGGGCGTGCCGGCGCCCCCGCTGCTGGCGCCGCTGCCGGTGCTTCCTCCGCCCCCTCCGCCGCCGCCACCGCCACCTGGGGACAAAACTAGTTATTAATATACTAGTAGACCCTTTTCTACCTTTTAAATCTTTCCTGGATTTTCACGAATACTATAGTACCAAAACTAAATGAATCCGTCCAGGCGTTTTTGAGTTTTAGAGAAACAAAGCATTTCATTTTTATATTACAGATATTTTTCTGTTTGTTTTAATGTTATAAAAAAAAAAATGTTTGTTGAAGGTTGCGATAATAGTTATTTCTTATTAAACCCTAAAAATAATTCCTTAGGGGGATCAAATTTCACAAAATGTTGTCTTAGTGAGTGAGTAACATCCTTGCACCTTTAGTTTCTGATATCATTTTCAATGAGTGATCTTAGGCTTTAATATATATTGATTTGAATGTGGTGAAAGCCAGGCAGATTCTGCAAGGATCATGAAATTTAAACTTGATACTCTGCCAACATATGAGACTTGGCGTGAAGATATGTAGTTATTTGTCTTATAGTCTCAATATCAGTGTCGTCTCTGTGGTCTAGCGGTCCGGGTGTTGGACTTGACTGCACGAGGTCCCGGGTTCGAATCCCGGGTCGGCCAACAAAAAGAAAATTTGATTTTTCCAATTTTCTAATAAAAAAAATTTTGGTCGGGATTGGAAATGTGCCCGGTTGGCGATAGGCTTGCCACCTATCACATTATGGGACTTAGTATCTTCGGCTAGTCGTGGATGCCCTGGTTGTGCCTCTACCTACCTCTTCGGGGATATGGGCGTGAAGATACTTCTTTTTTTTTTAGTCTCAACTCCTTTCATTAGCACCAGCGACCGGTGATAGTATACCGATTTAAGTAGTATGGTAACAGGGCTATTACCTTGCGGCTGCTGTTGTTGCTGTTGTTTAGCCTGTTGTTCAACGGCCTCTGCTTCCCTCATTAGACCCAAAGAGCGATAGTAGTCTATCCATTGTTGTGAGTAATCCGGTTGTCCTGTGGTTGGGTTTATCTGTACTTGTTGCTGCAACAAAACATACAAATTTAACAAAAACTTACTCAAATTTGAATACATTGCAAGGAAACAAAATTCAATCAATCCTCAACTTAAGACATTGATTGCGACTCAAAATGGTCAATAACTTATTACAAAATTATTATTGATGTTATCATTATTATAATACACTTGAATGTGATGTTTTTCATTATTAATAATTGCAACTCAAAAGTCATCGTCGACGTCTGGAAGTTAGTCACTTTTACAGCCTTTGACAAATGTTTGCAGTGGTGCAAGCACGTAAAATACATTCTAAACCACTGCCACCCATGATACTACCAATCCACTTGTGAACAGTGAAAAATATCTGTAAGAGGCAAGGTAAACCTCCACTGTCTTATCAATAAACGCGGTGTAAAAGTACTCCAAGGTTCAACCCGCTGTCTTTATTACAATGTGATACAGGCTATAATATCAACTTATTTTTACACCTACGTTAGTCCATCTTTATTAAAATGTTTTGGTTATGTATTTATCATACTATTTATGTAGGTATTTATACGTAATTCCAACCTCTTTGTCTACATTTTTTTAAGAATGAATAGTAAGAAATGTGTTGAAAATAATCGTAATTCTGTACCAACAACTTGGTTAAAAGTCTACAATACTCCTGTTACAGCAATTAAGTTTTACATATTACAACAAAACTCCCCAAAAATTGTATCCAAATCTTAGATATACCCGGCAAATATACAAACACTTTATGTGGAAAATTATTAACAGACATTCGCAACTAACGCTTCAGTACACAGTACAGTATAACTAGCCCGTTAGTACCTGTGGCTGCGGCTGTTGCGTGTTTTGCTGGTGCCAGTGTGGATTGTAACCCCAAGCGGCGGGTGGGCCAGGCGGGCCCCCCGGGCCTGGTGGCGGCCCCCCCGGCCCGCTCGGCCCTCCCGGGCCCCCACCGGAATACATATCACCCCCGCCGCCGTTTCCATTGCCATTACCGTTGCCGTTGCTGCCCTCCGGAATGAAGTTTACCGGCTGCGACATGCGAAAACACATTTGTAATAAAGCTAACCAAAAATAAACTTCGTAACAAAAATGTTAAAACAAATAATTTCAGTTTCATAAAAAAATGCATCAGTAATCATTTTTAAAAAAACGATATTAACTACACTCGAAAATGTTCAAATTTCAAACAGATTTAATTACTTAGATCTATACAAAGATTCTTGTAACGCGTATATATAATTCTAAAAACTACCACCGGATCGGAACGCGGCCACTCATTGAGAAGGACCGGCGAAAGAAACTCAGCGGGCTTGTCTTTTTTCTTATAAATCTAATTTACAAAAGTTTTTTACATGAGCAATTAATGAGGAGCAATTAATTCTGTCTTCTAAACATTCTGAAATCTTATAATAACTTTTTTTTTATACTTTTTTTATAATAACCCTTACCATGCAATTTAATTTTAATACATTTTTTAAACGTATTAAATGGTAAGTCTTTAATCTGTTCGGGAAGTTTATTGTAAAAACTGATGAAAACCTACAATGAGAAACCCATGAAAGAATAACTGATTCTGTGGAGACGAGACTTATGCACAACAAGATAGTTTTTATACCTCGTGTTTCCCTCATGTACCTATATCACAATTTTTCGTAAACAAATTTATAGTTTTGGACATAAGTTTTCAAAAATACCGAAATAATTGTTTGTCGAAATACAACTTATAGGTTATTTTCTACAAAACTTGAATAAGGAAGCTAACAATCATCAATTTGAAATACTGTTAGATACATATAATGAAGTTAGGTTAACATTTGTACGTATTTTATTTATGGTGAATAAAATTAAAATAAATAACAGGACAATATGCCAACTTCAATGACAAAGCAAATTTTAAAAGACTATTGCAAATAATAAGTCATACATACCATTCCAACTTTTTCCATAATAATCCGTTTGCAATGCTCCACAGCGTCTGGGTGACCTCTTATGAAGAAGGTCCTGTTATTCCTGTCGGGGTTCTGTACTCGCCTGTCCAGCTCGCAATGTGCGCCAGATTGGGCGTTTATTTGTTTTATTACCTCACCCCCTATAAAAAAAAATTGGAGTCAACAAACGGACGCGCAGGTATAACCAGCTAAGTGCAGTATGTAGGAGCCCGATGCTAGACAGAGATCTCTGTTATTCAAAACTGTTAACTCTCGTTTTTTAAACATCAATTAATAATATGAACGTTACGATATTTTATTCACAGTCAATCAATAAAATAACTTTATTCACGTGAACCCTACAAGTGGTACTTGTGCGCATCGACATTTTTATCTAATACCACCGGATCGGAATCGCGGCCTCACACTGAGAAGATCCGGCGAAAGAAACTCACCGGGCTTGTATTTTTTCAATATTAATAGTTACATTACAAACTAGATAAAAAATACACAATTACAATTTAATTTTAACTTACATAAAAGTTAACAAAGTACAACAAATCACATTACAAATTGCACATAATATCTAATAACTTTTGCTTTGGAATGGACTATACCTCTGAAATAAAACTGTTGTGATAACCGCGATATGTGTATTAAACACACACGACGTATGTGTACATATTGTCTGTAACAATACCTCTGCAAGCTTCCAAACAACAACAATCCTTAAAACAGTTCGACAAGAGTTTAAGTTCCCAAACATTTAAACTCAATTTGAATTTTCAAAGAATTCAAAAAAAAGTGTTTAAAACCAGTCATGTTAATATCAACTTTATCACCATGTCATAAAGTACAACTACCTTGGCAAAGAATTAATAAGTCATAATGACAAGTTAAGACTATTTTCTTGTGAAGTGAACTCTATACCGCTTTATTTATGTTTAACAAAATACTGCTGATATACCGTAGCTTGTGATAAGGTGCCGTCGTCAACGTTGTGCACGATTTTCAATCTATAAATTAGCGTATCTTGCAATGCGAGTTAAAACGTAGCTAAGTTTCTATTTAAATAGTATTTAGGTATGCAATAAATTATAGTACAAATAAATAAAATTGAAGTGTCTGTGACATTAAAACAATCGTTTATTACTACACGCGAATGTATATACTGTATGTATATAGAAAATAACATATTTTACATTTTTGTCTGTCTGTTTGTTCCAGCTAATCTCTGAAACGACTGAAAAGAATGAGGTAGACAGGATTTTCACCAGCAGATAGCTGATGCAATGAAGAGAAACTTAACAAGCAATATTAGTAATCTAATGTATTTAACTGTGTTATTTATCTGTGTGTGTGTAATTTTAAAGTCAATCCCGGAAAAGAAATGAGGTATCGGGGTAAAAGAAAGCCAGTGTCCCCGAGTGGTATTAAAACGATAATGTGTTAGCCGCGAGGTTATAATGTGACGGGATCTGATGTGGGTGGTGTGGACGGACCTCTGCCGATGATGAAGCCGCACTTCCCGTTGGAGACGGTGAAGCTGACCCTGACGTCGGGCGCGTCCTGCCACTGCGGGTAGTCGCGCTCGCCCCCGCCGCCGCCGCCGTTCCGCTGCGAGGAGTTGCCGCGCCCGCGCCCCGACCGGATCGCCAGCTGCACACCCACCACCGTCCGGTTAGTCAACACATACACACACACCCTCTTTACGTGGAGTCTGAGTCTTACAATTATAGAGACCGCTGATGCACTTGTAGAGAGAACCTTTTCCTCTTTTATTATGTTTTCCATATACTATACACTTATCGCTCATTTGGTGCAACAGTTAGGCAGGTGCCAATTTATAAGATTTACTTGTACAGTTTTTGCAAATCGCTAAATAGGACGGACTTTACTTTTATAAGCCTAAGAATTCCTAAATTACGTATTTTTATAATTATTTGCCTAAAGTACAATTTGTACAGGTCAGCTAGCAAACACACGGCTCTCCTAATAGAAAGAGACAACCGTGGCCTATAGACACCATAGATGTTATAGGTGCGTCGCTGTCCTGTGGCCGGAATATTAAGCCTATTTCTGCCGCCATAACGTCATGACGTGTTCCGGTTCGGAGGGTAAGGTAGCCGGTAAACTTAATTTTGCTCGAAGTCTAACATCCCGGCCTCAGGTTGGCAACGCACCATTACCACCTTTGGTGTCTCTAGGCGGCATCAATTTCGTAACATCAGGAAATCCGTCTGCTTGTTTGCCTTCCAATATCATAAAAAAAAGTCGACCGGCTACCCTACCCTCCGGGCAGGAACATAACAGTCATAATGGCGACAAGAATAGGTAAGCCGAGCACGCTGCTGTACAGCATTCGACCACCAATGGTCTTGTTGGTAATAGCTAATAACCTATATTTTAACCAGTACTCGCCTCTTACGAGCTGTCTAACAGAGAGGTAGATGGTCTATTTTACTCAGCGGACCCAGACCATCACGGGGAAGAATGACCAACAAGAGAAAAAAATATAAACTTAAATTTGATTTCTTTCAACTCGCATAATTCGACGCAATATATAAATACGCATTTATAAGTTAAGCCTGAAAACTGAAAATAAATCTAATTTAATATGTAAATTTTTCACTAACATTGTTGCCAAGTATACACGTGTCAAATTGAAATATTTTAACAACGTATTTTTCCTCAATTCGACGCTTATTGAATTGAATTAAGATAGTTATCGCAATTAGGGTAATTTTGCATTTTTTGCACATGTGTCGTCTCTTTAAATGAACGAAATGTTAATTATACGTCCGCCACTATCATCTTTCGTGCTGAAGTGAAGCTAAAGTGCCGATGGACTTGCACACGTGGCCTGCAGTAAACAGCAACGCACCATTAGCGTCTACGGTATTTATAGGCGAAGATTGACTCTTCCCACAACGAGATAGATCTCATTGTGGTAAATCTCGTCTCGTTAGCTGTATATTATAGCATCAAAAAATACAATACTTACATTAACACTGGATATTAGATCTTCTATCATCTGCCTGGCTTGATCTACTTGATGTGGTTTCCCTTGAAGGTAACACCTGAACAATATTTTAAATTTGTTAAATTACTTACAACATTACAACATTTCACACGTAGACTCTACACTTGCCGAGAGATTTAAGAGTAATGTATCCTATTATC
Organism: Calephelis virginiensis; assembly: GCA_002245475.1. NCBI lineage: Eukaryota > Metazoa > Arthropoda > Insecta > Lepidoptera > Riodinidae > Calephelis > Calephelis virginiensis. The sequence continues at coordinate 310,362 of NJDC01001060.1, forward strand.
CTATTAATATTATAAATGCGAAAGTTTGTAAGTATGGATGTATGGATGTTTGTTACTCTTTCACGCTCGAATGGCTGAACGGATTTGTCTGAAATTTGGAAGACAGATAGATTGTGACCTGGATTAACATATAGGCTATTTTTAATCCCGATCGCACACCGGGTTTCTGTGAAAACGCAGGCGAAGCCGCAGGTAGCAGCTAGTAATCGATAATCGATTGTGTTAAGTATAACGTTAGTTAAACTGAGGACTTTAGTGTGTATTCGGTTGTGGCAAAAATACGTGTACCTTCATGCCAGCCAGCTCGTAAAAGGCGAGCATAGGCTTACCGTCACTAACACCGTGACATCTGACTAGGTGGTAGAGTTTCGCAGCGACTCATCCGGATTGTTACCACCGCCTTACCTATT
>NJDC01001060.1:311122-329964 GCA_002245475.1 Calephelis virginiensis
AATTAAAAATATTATGATTATTTGGTAACCGAAAAGCCACAAATAATAGTATACTTTGAAAACAAACTCATGACTTATTGACATACAAGTAACTTGAAATATGGAAACATCAATTCAACTACAGAAGATTTAGTCAAATTTTGTTTCATTTTGGATATAGTATGTAGTCATATTTGACTTATGAAAAACTTTGCATTTATATTCATAAGTAGGTGACACAGTACTGTGCATCAGCTCATCGCGAGTAATACCATCACCTTACATATTATACAGGGTTACTTTGAAAGGACCAGCCAAATTTTAATGTAAGGGGGCAAAGGCTTAATTGGTAATGTGTTTAAATTTTAAAACATAATTGTCATATTGTAATATTCAGTTTTATAAACATTTATTCAATACAGTTCGCAAAAATGTTTAACTTGTTGTCGCGCTATGTAGTACCCAATACGAGTCATGACGTCACCTGCCTCCGAATGCGACTGCGGTCGTTAAGAACCAGTTTTATGATTTGGTTACGTTGTAACCATGCACGTGTCGGATAAAAATTAAAAATAGATTTTTTTTGAGGTCGAAAGTGTTATAGATTCCGGACCGTTTCTCAAAATTTGGCTAGTGCTTTAGATGTTACCTTGTATACTATATAATCAGTGCTCAAGATTGTAGTGTAACTTACTGGGTAGGGGTAGTCGACAGACTGGAACACGTATTTAGCTACAGGATAGGTATGCACCATTAACATCTATGGTGTCTACAATTGACGATTGTCTCCATACCATTGGGAGAACACTATTCGTTCACTATTTTTATCATAGAAAAAATAACACTGTTGGAAATATAAAATTCTAAAATTGAAAACAAATGTATCTATCTAAGGTCTGTTTTTTCTTAGGAGTCCAATTTGGTAAACAATGAATGCGGAAAAGTGACAGTAGGAAGCCGTAGACATTTAATAAGGTTCGGAATTATCAAAAGACCGAATGAACAAGAATGACATACTACCGTGAATGAATGATATTTATTGGTCAATACTAGTACAGTTATTCAGTCGATACTAGTACTATATTCATAGTAGTAATATTATATAAGGGAAAGTGTGTCTGTTTATCTTTCTTTCTTGCCAAAACATAATGGATAGTTTATATTCGGTTAGAAAATAATGAAAGTGGTGAATGCCATAATTTTTTTGGGAAAACTGGTACTAAAAACACGATTAAAATCTGATCCACTGTAGTCTGGCGGTTTGGCGTCGGACTTAGCTTCTTGAGGCCCCGAGTTCGATCCCCGGGTCGGGCGACAGGGAAAAAATGGAAAGTGTGTGTTTTTAGTTTTCTAATGGAAATTGCGGTGCCCGGGATTGGACGTGTGCCCGGTTGGCGCTCGTTGTTGTAGTTGCTATTTTATTAGATAAGTAAATGACATATTATAAAAATATTACGGAAAGTTTTTTCGTGATTAATACTATAATAGATTCACATTTTGTATAGGAAAGTAAAAAACTGATCGAAAGACTAAGAAAGGTGGCACTACTTTAATTATAATGGAGAATAAGACACATTATCTACGTTTTATTGTTTTTGTTTTAGCCGTTTTATTGTTTTTGTTTTAGCAAACTACAATAGGACCTGAACTCGGAAACGCATTGCATTGTTTCTAGAAAAGTTAAAAACTGACCGAAACCTTACTTAAATAGAATGTATTAAAATGGTAAATCCGAAACAGATTTTAGTGTTAAACGTTCTGGTTAGAGCGAAAGAATACTTCGAACCATTAATATTGAATTTAATGAATATGATTGGTGTGAAACTTCGATGTTTTTCTATGATGTGCGGTTTATTTTCATAATCGGATTTTAAAAGAAAGCAGACTATATAAGTTTACATTTGTTTTTATGAAACATCTTGCTATGTTTATTTTTCATTTTGAAACTTATTTATTTAAAGCACCATTTAATTAATATAAATAAAGAAATTCTTCTACTTATTAAAGCTATTCCATTACAAAAAAAGAACACAAGTCAGTCACAAAGTAAACACAAGTCAGTAGCAAAACCAAATGAGGCTAAAAATCCTAACACTTTAACACTCATAATATACAGGCGAGGCCACCAGACAAATGACAACAAATCTTAGAATCGATTACTTGAAGTCGATATATTTTTTTGTTTTTTAAAAGACTGTTATATTATTTTCTGTTAATCAACAGTTAATATCAAATAGATTGCAAAATTATAAATATTTTCTTATATATATTCTCATTTTAAGGTATTTATCTCAAAAAAGATCCAGTCAATAAAAATTGATTGATTTTGATTATGATTTTAATTATTTCTTGGAGTCGATTACTTAAAACCGATTGGAAGCCTTTATTTTGCAAAAAAGTTGCCTTCCACAAAACAACATTTTAAGATTTAAACTGTTTATAAAATAATTACAAGCTATTTATTTTAATTTCAAAACTGTTTGTTGTTGCAAAAGAATCATTCAATTTACCATCCAAATGCATTCATCATTGCCCATGTCTATAAATTTCATAGACAATCTAAAGTTCTATATGTCAAGTTCATATTGTGTTACTTATCTGTGCAAATAGATTTCAATTTCTAATATTTTTTGGAAAATTTTATGTTTTAAATTGATGAATTCGAAACAGATTTCAGTGTTAAACATACCGTAACTAAGTTTTGAATATGTAAAACCAATAACATTTAGTTCAGTGCGTGATATTGATGTTACTTTGCTGTTTTTCTATCATGTGGTGTTTGTTTACCAAATTGGACTCCTAAGGAAAAACAGACTTTAGGTACATTTGAAATTGAACGATACATTATAATGAGACAGACCTCAGTGGAGTTGGTGGCGAGTCCCCCGGGCGGGTCGGGGTGCGAGTACCCACCGTCGTCGTACCCCCCGCGCGACCCGCCCCCGCCCCCTCCGCCCCCACCGCCGCCCTGCATGTCCTTCTCCGCCAGCAGCTCGTACACCAGCTGCTTAGCGTGATCGACCTTCGATGGATCGCCTGATATGCGCAAAGGCTTCTCCTTGGGAAAAACGTGCGACGAAATCATTTACTTATCCTTATGCTATAAATTCTTAGGGCGCAAAAATCATTTAGTTGTAGTCGTATAAGGCTAAAAATATCTATTACATTTTGTAAATTGGAACTTGAAAGTTTTGACACTGACATTATTATATAACAATTTCATTACTTATTAACATTTACTAACAGTTCATCAAGATCCACAAGCAATACCCTAACATTTGACAGACAGAATGGAGAATGTTCAACTAAGCCCGCTAACTTAACTGTCTTTTCAACGACTCGTAAAGACAAACATCACAAACCTGTTTTATAGACGCAACACCAAACTAATATTAAAACTTGTGAATAGCTAAGAACAACTGACTAATTGATATTTAAAACATATTCATGAATTGTTAATTACAATTCAATTACACAATTAAACATTCAAGTTAGTGACCATAGTCAAATTATGTCACTGGATAACAAATATATTCATGTATGAATCTCTATTACCCCGGTCATCACATCTCGCCTGACCCGATGGCTTTCACTAACTCACTAAAAGATATTTTAATCATAGTCAGGGGAAAGTTCCTATAAAAAAAACGACGGGTTGCACACCGGGAGAGCCGGCAGAAATGAAAACTTGAATATTAACATTGTGCATTTTTGATATTTTGGAATGGTATCTGTATCAACCTTTGTCACTTATACTTTTTTGCATCCTACACTATTAAAAAGTCTCTCTTTTCCTATACTTAGTCAGAAATACCTTTCAAAACTCCAAAGTTTGTTACCTTCAAAATCAAACATTAGTAAGACCATAGTATAATAACTCACGTATTCGGTGTTAGGTCCATCCTGTATGACAACCATTTTAGCGCCCGACTGTTCTTGAAGTTGCTTGATGGTCTTGCCATTCTTGCCGATTATCAAACCAACTTTAGGACCTGGCAACATGATCTCCTCCTGTTGAGTAAATGTAGAAAATTAGTATTAGTACAGAACCACTTTTTTGTAATTAACGAATAACCCACCAGTACTAGTGGCTTGGTCTACACAGAAGTTTCTTTGGAATATTATAGTACTCAACAGCAAGTTCAGAGTTCATATCCCAGGAGACAGCAATTGATGCTGACATTGTATGCAATCCAATCCATCTAAATAATTATGTCTCTGGCTGAGCACACTGCTCTCTCACAACATCCGGTAAAGTTGTAATGACCACTGAGTTAACAATGCTTTAATCATTCAAAAAAAGTTAAAAAACAACAAAGTGGCAAGTATAGTTATTTTTACCTACTTAATCGTTTTTCACTTTTAAGTGAGATCGTACTGATCTAAATGAATCATCACTCAATTTTTACAAAAATCAAGGATACAGTATTAATGACAATATATAATTATGTCCGCCTCTTACAAGCAGCCTTGTAGTAGGGGTGACCTTGTAAAACAATATTATTTTAATAATACTAATTGCCATCGTAAAAAGACAACCTTAGGATATTTAGCGACATGAAAATAATGCTGATTTTAGAATTCATGGTATCTTTGATCTTTGAAGGAGAATGGGGGCAAATGTTATATTATGTAGAATTATCCAACCTAAACCTAATATAATCTACCTCTGACGCACCTCTCCACTTAATTTATATGAAAGTGTCAGTGTGTACATTATTAATTAGTCTGTTTGTATGTTTGCAATTTTTTTCGAGAAAAACAATATGCATAGTTTGGTACAACTCTTGCATGTTGACATCCTTAATACTCTTTCGAACTTACTAATAAAAATTTAACACTAGTGTATTCAAAATATGAACAATGCATAAGAAAAATGCCCCTGATAATTTTTTTTTACACAAAGGTAAAGGTATACACAAGTTATAAGAGGCAACGACGTTCATACACATTTACGTTGACACCCTTGTAATAGGCTTTTGTAAGGCAAAAATTGCTGATTTAATTGTCAACAGATCTAGAACAGATTGCTAGTTAAGAGTCAGATCATGTGTCAAAATTTCTATTTTATGACCTAAAGTCGATATCCTTGAAATTTCTGCTTGACTGCTGGCTGTCTATTCCACTCCGTCGACCTGGACTAACACAAGTTACTATTTAAGTTTTTAATCGACAATAGATTATTTACCACTAGCTGCTTGCTCGTGACTTTGTCCATGTAAAATAGATATTATCCGAGGGTGGTGTCAAGTCTCCGAAACCGGCGTGTTTGTATAAAAAGGGTTATGAATGTGAAGGAAGCAAGACAGGTTTGTCAGGATCGTGAGGTCTGGCACTCGATACTCTCTGCCTACCCCGTAAGGGACTTGGCGTGAAGATATGTATGTATGTATGTAAAATACTTCCGATTTTCATATAAAATTTCATTCCCTATTATAGTCCTTTGCGGATTGATATTTGAAAAAATATAAGTTTGAAGTGGAATCTGTACCCATTCACATCTTCACGCCAAGTCCCTTACGGGGTAGGCAGAAAGTATCGGTGACAAACCTCACGATCCTGACAAACCTGCCTTGTTTTCTCCACATTCATTCATTTCATTTGAATCTGTAGCTATATAAATATCAAATTTCAATATCAAACCTAGTAAGGCAATAAATATACCTATGCGTGAATGCGATGGTAGTGCGCGATATTTAATAATACAGCCCCTTCCAGTTGCTTATCTAAGATACGGGGAAAGGGCTAATACAGATCAGTTACCATTTCATAACTATTATCAAAAATATGTAGCAAAACTTTAGTAGGCCTTTCTCTACCAGTAGATTTGTCATTGTTATTAGCCGTTCGTCGATTTAAACTGTCGTGACAGAACGGTGAAACTAGTCGAGTGATGGTGTGGGAACGTGGTGGCGACTGACCGTGACAGCGAGGCCGGAAGACTGGCGCTGCATCGGCGGGCCGGCGCCGGGCCCGTCGGGGTGCTGAGGAGCGTTCTCCCGCCCACGGTGGTTCACTATTTGGTTCACCAGCTCCCTGGCGAATACGTTTGTCGTTTACTAAAATTGCTCTTCATTATCCATGCTTAAGACTAATATGTTTTTTTTTAATCTTTTAAGGATGCAATGGTCATAAATATTTTAATTAAAGTCATGTCTACAATTATGATACCCGTAAATTTAAGACAGTATTGATATTCAAACATCAAAATTGAATTACGCGTTATACTTGCAAAATATCAGAGTATGGATCCTACACAAATACAAAGAAGTAACTGACCACCTTACTCTGTAAAGTTATATGCCATTTTCATTTTTTATGGTGATAAAACAAAGATGCTATCGCTACTGAGCGCTAGCGCCTAGCGGGGAATGCGGGTCAGCAAGAGAGGGGTCGCATTCCAGCGGAGTGCACAGTTGACGAGTACGAGTTGTAGACAAAAATATTATTACTCGGACATAAAGTAATAGAGAAAACAAACCTACAAACAAGTTAGTTAACAATTCTCACCATAGTTATGAACATTATTATATTAGTAACATTTTTAATTATTTTAAGGGATACTCACGATCTCTTTTTATTTTATTTACCGATATTTCGGCCTAATTGCATAGGCCGTGGTCACGACGGGAAATATCGACAAAAAAAATGAGACCGCAAGTATCCCGTATAAATAATTAAAAATGTTAAGAATACCCAACGATTTAAGTTTAAAATTTGATTATTATATTACGTTTTAAATTAATTTTCTTTAATTTAAAATACTGTATGATATAAAATGGGTTAATAAACTAATTAAAATCCCACTTACTTGGCCCGAGAAATTGCTTCTCTGGAACCAGTTAGTGTACAAAGACGGTCAGGCTGACCACCTGCATCTGGTGCCATTTGGATCTTACATCCGGACTCTGCTTGTAGACGAGTTATTTGTTCACCTCCACGACCAATTACTGTATAGAAAAAGATTAAAACTTTTTTATGAAAAATTATGAAATTTATGAAAAATAAGTATATTTCATGAAAAAACGACGCCAATAGACACACCAGACAGTAATATCAGAAATGTTGATCTGCAAACCCGAGGCTAAAATGTTGTGAAACCTCTTACATAAAAATATGTAAGTTCAAAAGAAACCTTTTGTTATCGCGAATAAATAAAAATTAGGTACGTAACAGTGGTGGTGATAATTTGATTGAAATGCATAACTGCAGAAAACTACACTGAAATCATTTAACATGATTAAATTTGAAAATTCCCCCTCAACAAATATATATTAATATGTGCCTGCGTACGAAACGCCGTAATAATACGAACTTTTATAGCGGGAACTTTTTTTTGTTATAACATTGGAAGGCAAACAAGCGGACGGATTTCCTGATGGTAAGAAATGAACGCCGCCTAGAGACACCAAAGGTGGTAATGGTGCGTTGCCAATCTGAGGCCGGGATGTTAGACCTCCAGCAAAGTAAGTTTACCGGCTACCTTACCCTCCAAACCGGAACACGTCATGACGTTATGGCGGCAGGAATAGGTAAGGCGGTGGTAACAATCCGGATGTGTCGCTGCGAAAATCTACCGCCTAGTCAGATGTCACGGTGTTAGCGACAGTAAGCCTATGCTCGCCTTTTACGAGCTGGCTGGCAGGAAGGCAGATGGTCAATTCTGCAAAGGAGCCCCGACCAACGTGGGGAAAATATATTGCATTGCATATTTAATAATTTTCTTTAGAATCTCCTTTAGATAATGTGTTCAGAATTATTTTTTTTGTTACATTAAAAATTGTGTTACATGAAAAAACAAGATAGTACTCAAAAGCATTACGCTGTATAATATACTAAACCGCTAAATTTTATTTGAACAGAAAGAAAGAAGTACACCTTCCGACAATATCATATAGATCAGATCACATCAGAATATATATAAAAATTTATATACTATAATTTATTTGGTCCGAAACTTACTTAGTCCAACCATCTTGTCAGGAACCCTGATGTATTCATTGATGGCCTGATCAGGCATCATGTTAGGTGGCCCTGGGGGAGGCGGCTGGTTACCCCCCAGCCGCGACGGTGCACCAGTTACACTATAGTAAAAAGTAAATAACATCAACATAGAGAAAAAGCTCGATCAAATATTGCATAGCTTTCATACCAATCACAAGCACATAGCCATAACTCAAAGAATACTCATAGACAATCACTAGAAATTCTTTGTGCTAGTAATGTGCCAGATATCCAGATTTGAATGTCACTTTTTTATTTTATTAATTTTTAAACACCCATGCAAAAGAGAAGTGAATTACAAATTTGACGTGTCTATTTGTGACATCATAGCTCTTCAGTGGATGGACGGATTTTGATGCGTTTTTTTTTTATTTGAAGCTGACATGATCAAGACGGTTCTTAGCCACTTTATTTAAGCTTATGTGAGATCTAACAGATAGACCTAACACTAACAAGAGCTGGTACAAGGAAGCTGGTCTGATGATGGAGCTCTAGAAAAGGCGACGTAACCCTGAAATTAATGCGGCTGTTGGTAAACTCATCAAGTTTAGACTCGTTTGATTCGTCTTACCAAAATCTGATGATGGCTTGATGACAAGGACCTGATGATTCAACTGGGAAGTGGCAAATAAATCAAAGTTTAAAAGTAACAGTATTCTGTTTTACGATATTTGCAGGTCATCTAAAGCTTGTGTAAGCTTGAGAACTGACCTAATTAAAAGGGTTCTAATATTTCATATGGTGGCAATCTGTTGAAGAGTTAAGGTCATCAGCTCATTTGCAAGAATTGGAATGGATATCTGACACATTGTGGGTATTTATATCACTTTTAAAATTATGTGAGACATTACAGTTAAAACATTAGTACAACCAAGCAGGTCTGGCAATGGAGCTTGAAGATAGGATAGATAGTAACCCTGGAACGCCTTACTTGTAAAACCATTGATGGTTCAATGAAAATTCAAAAAAAAATCATGCGTTCAACTTTTTTGTAGATATTTTGTCAACCACAGAATTGTTCATCAATCACTTGAACGAGAAAAGTGTAAGGGGATTAGAAGGTGTAATCACAAGGTGTAGACGACACACATAACTCTGAAAGTGTGATATTTGCCTTAGTATTAAAATATTTATATAAAATAGAAATCAATACAGAAATACAATCCTTAATCTTTGTTATAATGGTTAAGACAAACATGTATAGGGTACACTATGTTGTTTTTATTTTATAACAACTGCACCTCGTTAGTAAAACTTAATGACCAAAATAATGAAAATGAGTTTAAATATAGAGACACAATGAAGAAAAAGTGGACGACTCAAATAGCACATATAACTAATGTTGTACCTTGGGAAGGCTTGCCTTTTAATCACAAATACATACAAACAAAAAGCAATTTCATAAAATATTAATTAAAATGAGATCCAACTAGTTCAGAGGTTAATGTTTCTTCAGTTACATTATGACTTTTCCTACATTTATGTTAGTCCTTCAAAAATTGTTTAAGCATGTAAAGCCTTGCACTGTGTTTCATCCCTTAAAAAGAGCCATAAAAATTCACCACATTTAAATGAAGACCTTCAAAATAGAGTAACTACTTGACTGTAAGAGACTTATGTCACTAATAAACAAAAATGGTGGTAATATTGCAGTGCCTACACGAGACTGTGATGGTGATCTTGTACAAGGAAGTATATAGTTACAATTCTTAAGATCACATAATACATCTAGTCAGTCGACTATGTAGTCTAATGGCCCGACATTAGACTTGACTTCTGGAGGTCCCTGGTTCAATCCCCATGTTGGAGAAAGACTTTGTGTTTTCAGCTAGTCGTGGATGCCCTTGTTATACCTCTGCCTACCACTTTCGGAATATAGGCGTGAAAATACTTCGTTAGTCACAGTCAAGGTGACAAATATTTTTATGTTATTGAATCTGGTGTAACTTTATGGGAATCCATTAAATAGAAATAAAAGCTTATTCTACATCTACCAAATACAGGCAGTAGTCTATACCATTAGTTCCCACAGTTGTTTAGGCTACGACTCACCTAAAAAAAGTTCTTAATATCGAGACCCACCTGTAGGATATTTAACTGTTACCAAAATGAATAAAGAACTAAGATTGAACACATTTTTTTATAATTTAATAATTTATTTATTTAATTAACTCTTAATTAAATAACTACATCAAAATTAGAATGTTAAAATGTTAAATAACTACATAAAAATTAGGTGTGTTATCGGTAGGGTGGTGTGTTATTCTACAGGCAGGCCCACTCAATATTCTGTTGCGGCCCACCCATGGGTCACGACCCATATTTTGGGAATCCCTGGTCTATACAATTACTGAGCTGCGTGCGTATTTCTGAAGCCGAAGGATATTGGCAGCTTAAAATAGGTCAAGTCGGTGAACAGCAGTATTATCAATAGTATTTCTTGTCAAAACAAATCTCTCCTGTACATACTGTAAGTGTAAGTATGTTCATGCCCATATCCTCGAAGGGGTAGACTGAGGCACAACCAGGGCACCCACGACTAGCCAAAGACACTAAGTCTCATTATGTGATAGGTGGCAAACCTATCGCCAACCAGACACATACCCAATAAACATTTATTTTATTAGAAAATGGAATATATATATTTTCTAAGTTTTCTTGTTGCCACTCTCGGGGATTAAACCCGGCACCTCAAGAAGTCAAGTCCGACGCCGGAACCCTAGACTACAGAGGCGATTCATATGATTACTGTAAGTCTAGGACATATATTTGTAAGTGAAGAATAAAAAAACTAATTTTCAACTTTAATATTGGAAAACACTATGACTAGGAGGAGCTTTATACGAACATCTTTGATCCCTTGTATTAATTATTGTTTTATAATATACGTAATGAATGTTGTGCAATTTGCATGTCGACATACCTCATTGACGGTTGTTGTTGTTGTTGTTGTAGCTGAATAGGATATGGATCGACGGGAGCTACTTTTTTCGCAATTGGTTCGAGTCCGTCTTCTAATGGTCTTTTACTACCACCGCCTTCTATTTTAGCGGCAACCTGGACATCACAAGGAAACGTCAATATTTTTTTTGTGTAGTGGCCCCAATGTAGGTTAGTTGTATCATAAGGATTGCCAAAAAAATCCTGTTGGGTAGTTCACTAAATCTTGAGCGTGGATCTCGCAAAATAAAGGTTTTTGCTAAAAATAGTGAAAGAAAGTGTCAAACTAACTATGGAGTATCCACTCACCAATTTAGCACGTTGTACAGCAGCCGCAAATGCCCCCGTTTGGCTATTGTTTGGAAGCGTAGCCATAGAATAATCACTCATGTTTAAATTAAAGCAATCATTCAACCGCGCAATACGGCAGCCATTAATACGGATCAAAAGATCCAAAAAATATTGATGTTGTCTTGCAAAATTGGAAATGGAAGAATGACGCGGACCATAGACAAAAAGAAGAATTAAACGTGAATTTTCGCACGAATCAAAATGAAGAATTATCACTACCGGCGTCCGTCTTGGCAATCACAACCAATCAACTTTATGAACAAAATAGAAAGCCGTATTGTCATTGGTGAATATGAGGTCATTTAGGAAGCCGGCGCATTTAATTGTATTGACTTAGATTGTGACGTAGTAATTAAAAATATTGAATTTAAACAAATACTAATTTTTATCGTTAGAATGTACATGATAAAAAGCTAGAATTTTTAAATCACAGGGCATAACAACGTCAAAAATAAATTAGTGTTAATTTTATGCTAATGAATAATTTGAAAGAACCGCGAATCAGGATAATAAAATTGTCTATGATTTAAAACGTTTAGTTACTGCATAAACTAAAACTTACTTAAATTAAATAATATATTTTTTATTATAACGATATTGTTCAATATTATCATCGAATATTTTTGTAAGAAGAGAAAAACATGAAAATAATTTCAAAGACCTTCTAAAACGTCTTACAAATTGTCTAAAGTTTTTCCAAATTTAATATTTACATCATTATTAATATATTTATCAATCATTTTCGTTTCTTAATTAGATGTTTGCCTAAATTTGAATTATTATATTATAAAAATATTTTTTTAAAAGTGAATGCATTTGCATTGCAAGAATCGAAACGCAACTTTTTTTTTCTGTGTTGTGAATGCGTGCATTTGTGTTGTCCGGTGTTTGAAGACGCTTGGAATTCGCTTTCAATTTCTTCGTCGGAAAAATGTCGGGTGATACCGATAAAGCAAAAATCAGTGATAATCAGGTATTCTTGTGCAAAATGTATTTATATTAATTTTCTCTATATAAATGTGCATCTATTCAAGACTTTTGTATTTGTGTAGTGATGTTATTTTCGTGTTATATCACTAATGTTTGCCTGCGTCTCAACATGGCTGACAGAACGTTTGCTTCCCGCTAAACGCGGGAACTACGCCACGAAGGGTTGTGTTGAAACTCAATATTTCGTCAAAAAAACTGCATATACAGTTGTAATCAGTTATCGAAACTGATTCTAATGGGATATATCACAAGATTTTGCATATTTTGCCACCCCCGCCCCTTTGCATTTGGTTGCAGGGCCTTTGTTAAAATGTGCACGATATAATATGACATTGATAGGAAATCCGCATGACCTTGATATTTTGTTTCTTGCAAAAATTCTATTCAAATGTATCGCAAAATGTCGTTATTCCACTGAACGGCGGCTTCGCGCCTAATTATTTGCGCTCGGAACATAACAGGCGATGTAAATAAAACCGGAGAGGCCAGTCTTTGAGGTCTGCATTGGTGACCTCTTTAGTTGGTTTTTATGATTTTTTTTAGTAAATATAGACATCTATGACGCAATTTCGATTTTTTTCTATGATAGTTAATATTTATACTCATATTTAATGTTCACATTGTTGATATATATACACTACTACTATATGTACAGAGAGGCGCAAGGCAGTACCAATTCGGTACCTATATGACATAGACAATACAATAGTGAATTGTTGAGCTATTCTATTCTGAGTCTTATGATCTACAAAATAAAGGCGAACTGAAGATTTTGTAAGCAGTTGACGCCACTAAAATCCTAAGTCTAATAAAAAAACTTATACTAAAATCATAAATTAATTTATTAAGTATTTAAAACTTAGTCACCTGTATAATACCGGTGACTAAATTGTATGTAAAAGAATACCTAAGCTCAATGCTATTAATCTATTGTTATGAAACATAGGAGCAAGGGTAGTGGAAGCAAATGGCTGAGCTGTATAAATAATGAAGCTTACCTTCATAAATATACACCTGTTTATGTATATGTCAATACACCAAAATACAACACCAATAAAAGCCGGTGAAGTTGTAAAAACTGCGAGGTTGGCAAAACATAAGTCGTTTTCAAAAAAACACCAACGTGAAAATCACTTATTAGTGATTGTGCAGTGGGTTCTAGGATCTCATGTGTATAGTGTCAATTATGGATGTTTTTTTTTATGTATAAAACCATAGCCAAGACATTAATTATAAACACCTGCTTATGTATATGTCAATACATTTGAATACAATACCAACACTAAAAACACATATCAATGATAGTACAGTAGGTTCTAGGATCTCGAGAGTGTCAGTTATGCTTGATTTATGTATAAAACCATAGCTGGGACAGTAATTAGTAAATAGTTTATGTAATAATATTATTAAATACAATATGTTTTATATGTAGTCAATTATATATTGATAGTTTATCTGAAAAAAAGATTTATAGGTATATTATGAAAAATAAATGAGTAAGCAAAATCTTGTCATTTAAAGTATCCACCTAATTTTTTTGGTTCATTGATATAACAAATCTAATTAAAATAAGGTACCTAAGTATCACAAAGTATTTTTCCTAGATTTTCATTCTATCAATTCACAAAAAATATGTTAAAAAATCTGATTTCTTAATGTTGGATTTAAAAACTTAATCCTTATTACTAATGTGAGTTGTTTAATTGGTATATTATAGTATTAATTATTCCTCTGTTTATGCATCAATTTACATTAAAAATTCAATTAACTATGAATTAAAACACGTAAAAGTTATGTAAAATAACATTCGTTTTTTTATTGATAGGATGAAGACAAGAAGAGTGCAGGTGATGGTCAAACAACAGAAGACGAGTCCTCTCAGGATTCGAAGGGTGAGTCCTTGGTAACACAGCCCGAGGCTCAAGGTAACATTGATGTAGATCAACAGAACAATCTGGAAGACCCAGAAGGTCAGAATTGTGTTTGTGGTGTCCATTCACTGTGTTCATCTACATCGCTACTAACCTGTGGGGCTCTTGTGTTGTCTGTGCCATGAGTTGATATAAATGAGTCATAAAAATGTTTATCATTGTGACCTGTCATTTAACACTGTAGGTCAACACTTAAATTTTTTAAAATGTTGTTACAAAATTTGTGATCTACCAATTATCATAATTTACATTTGCTGATATAAAAAATATTATTACAATTTAATGTAATATGAAACCTAAATTGGGAGTCAATATAAAATTACTTCGTTTCAAAATAATGTCACATGTGATTTGCCATGTTGCTAAATGAAAAGCTTTATTTCAGCAGATTTAAAGCTCAATATGAAGTTTCATTTACACACATGTTGACCACTGCAATGCCAGAGGATATTAAATTGTATCAATTTCCATATTGTACATCGTTGTATTATCTTCGATATTTATTTTCAAAACAGCTAAAAAAATTCAGAAAAAATGAACGAACTTTTAAAATGTCAACATGTAAAGTAGGTACTACTATTAAAATTATGCACTGCAGCTTGACAGTTTTTACTCTTTATACTTTTATTTTTAAATTGGCTGACCTAATCTAAATTTAGGCGAATCTTTAAAATACATTCGGATTTACGAAGCTTGACGAATATAGCCGAAGCGCATAATTTAAATACCTAGTACTATTGTACCTAGCTTATAAAAAAAAATCTGCCTAAGCTAGGACTTAGGTTCAAACTTTAATGGAATGTCGACCATGCGGCGTATATTGTAAAGATCAAAACTGATCAGCAGATACCAAACGAGAATTTCAAAATCACGTAAAAAAATCACTGATCTTTTTATTGGGTATACAAGGATGCATTTAAAGATATATATAAAAATTAAGTAAACTTTTTAATTTAATTCCGAACAGTTTGTTATGATTGATAATCTTCAACTAACCTATTTTCTAACTTAGTACATATTCCTGTAACTAGCTTAGAAATACGTTATCGACTGCACCATTCAAATTTTACTTTTTACTGATTAGGTTATGATATACAAGTAATGCTAGTTGTATTATTATCTTAAAATTTACTATTCTTATGAACTTTCTTATACAGTACTAGCTGTTATGCTAGCTGTGTGGTTAATGGTTCCACAAGAACATTTTTTCGGGATAAAAACTATCCAATATGTTAATCCAAGTTATCCTCTATGTTTGTGCCAAATTTTATAAAAATCGGCTTAGTACCTAGTTTTGCGTGAAGAAGTAACAAACACAAACTTTCACATTTATAATATTAGTAGTATTATTCTGCCTAAGGATAATTCGCACATATTTATACAAAATTATTATACAAAAACATCAAACATCACCCTAAAAAGTTATCCTATTTTCAATTGCCTGTGACGTAGGTATGTTGCAGTGCAATACCGTTACTTCAAATAAAGTCCAAAGAATATGTAAACTTAAATTAACAAGTTAATTTTTTGATTATTAATTTAATCGCCTCTGTGGTCTAACGGTCCGGGTGTCGGACTTGACTGCATGAGGTCCTGGGTTCGAAACCGGGTCGGCCAACAAAAAGAAAATTGGATTTTTCCAATTTTCTAATAAAAAAAAATGTTGGTCTGGATTGGAAATGTGCCTGGTTGGAGATAGGCTTGCCACCTATCACATTGTGGGACTTAGTGTCTTCGGCTAGTCGTGGGTGCCTTGGTTGTACCTCTGCCTACCTATTCGGGGATGTGGGCGTGAAGATGCTTTTTAATTTTTTATACCTAATCCTACAAATATTATAAATGCCAAAGTTTATGTGTTTATTTGTGTTACTCTTTCATGCATAAACTGCTGAACCGATTTTCATGAAATTTGGCACACACAAAAGGTAACTTGGATTAACAAATAGGATAGTTTTTATCCCAAAAAAATGTTATGTGGGACCATTAAGCACGGGGGCAACCGCTAGTAAAAGCTAAGCTATTGAGTAAAATAATTTGGCTCAGATTCATTGGCCACATTTAGGTAGGTATATAAGCTATTGGAAATTTATCTATTTATAGGTATATTCTATGTGGCAACTTTTCTTCTGCTACGCTGAATGAAGTTAACATTTTCTGGCTTCGTAGGACAGAAAAATAGCACACTTCAGATAAAAAAAAATAAAGCTTTCGATTACATGTTTGTCGACTTCGGCTTCGTTAGTTATGATCTGACGCTAAAATAATACCTATATGGCAACTTGATTCAAAAGTTATGATGCTACAGTCATGTGAAACATAATATTAGGCATTTTTTCGTCGGAGGTTAATTAGTGGATCGTTTTTCCTCGTTCTGCCAAATCTCACTAAACGAGCTTGAATAAGGAGCTACTGCTTTAAACTAAAATACCTTTTTAGTATAGTTTTTGGCACAGACTAGCATTGGCATGGCCATATATTTTCTTAAGATGTTTCTTAAAAAAAAAACAGATACTTGCGGTATAATCATCTATTGCGATTTCGAAAGTAAAATCACAAAATAATTAGTAACAGTACTACCTTACACACACCCTGTTGTAAAAAACACAAGCAAAGTTGTACCGTCTTATTAAGGGGCCATGTATGCAAAAATACGTCAGCAATACACTGTTTTTTTTTCATACAAAGCAATTATGGATCTTGGCGACAAAAATACACAAGATTAATATTAACATGCTTTATAAGACTAGTGTTTCCAAAACACTTTGATCGATAGAAAAAAATCAAAAAGTTAACCCTTTTTTGAAAGCAAAATCCATCTGTCTACTTCAATTATGAAAATATCGACACCAGATTTAACGTAAACATAGATAAGTATTATACCTAAAATAACTGTTTCAGTTTTTATATTATTTTTCAAATTACTTTTATAGTGTCAAAAATAGTGATTTGGCGCTTAAGACATTTACTTTGGAGCGCAATATTTCATAGTAATCATGGAACGGGGTAGTGCGCTGATTGGCTCTTCTGGCTGACTAAGTATGGGGCCTTAATAAACATGGACTAAAGTACTCCCAAGTTTCAGACTGATATTAAACTCTTTATTTAGCTGTGATAGATTATAATATCAACTTTAGTCTACGTTTATTATTATAAGGGGTGTCGCAAAGGCTCATGTCTTAATGCCTTTTGCGCTGAGAGAGTAGACCCTAAACTGACACATGTCAATCAACATTGAAACTTAGGACGTTGGTCGAAGGCTCATACAGCCTTGAGTATAATTGAAATGTCATATTGTGTCGCCGGTTTTGACGTGGACTTTTCAAAAGGTAACTACGGTATCATAAATATTATATTTTGTGATAGCTACAGTAATGTATTTCTGTCCTATCTGTTTGTTAGTCGTAGGGGGACTATAGAATAGAATACGCACCAAATATATAAACAATAAATACACCTAAAGAAATTTATAAACTAAGTGATACACAAAGGCGGCCTTATCGCCAAAACAGCGATCTCTTCCAACCAACCTTATGTTAAGGAGATATACCTAATCAAAGAAATTTTGCGCGATGGTGCTCTTAATACACAAAAAATGTAAATCGGAATAGAATTATTTTAAGACAAAGGAAAAAAAATAAACATTAACTTTAACCGAGTCAGATTGAACGTAGAAAGTAACATTTAACCATATTTTTAAACATAATGATATTAGGGGCTTTCCTGACTATGTACTTTGCAACACAAAATTTCACAAAAAAAGGTGGCCACTTTTTCTATCAGGTGACAAAAAGTAAAATGCTGCAAAATTGTAAGCGAAAGATTGAAAAAAAAAAGAATGTAACTCATTTACATCAACTCATTTCACGATAATAATTGTTAAATGTGTTCATATTGTTTGTACATTTGTATTGTTAAACTAATATTGTTGTTATGTGCCAAATGTGTTTGACATTTTCATGTTTAAATATCCTTTAAATAGTGCTAATACGTGGAAGTCGCTCTAACATAACAGCACTTATTCATAATACCCAAACAAAAACTGTTTGCAGAGTGGGTAATAAAAGACAACTGTAACTTGGCAATATTGCAATAGTTTAGAAATTGGTATCCTTATTCATATAAGCCGTAGTTAGGGACTAATCATCGACCATACATCCCAATAGACGCCTATTCTTAATAATTTTGCTTTGAAACAAGTCTGGCAAACAGCTGAGGTGCGGGGAAGCGAGGAACTGCTTTCTTATTGGCCCTTGCAATGACAGCACGTCATATTCATAAACAGATATGTAAGATTAGGGATGAGACATATTTAATATGAACAATATATTTTATTGAATCAGGCGTTACTTTGCGGAAATCCATTATAAAAGATGTAAAATAAGCCTTTATTTTGCTAATTCCGCGTAAGCAGTGTAACCGTTGTGGCAAATAATCCTCCAAACGACACAGAATGTGACAAGCCTAACTGACGTTCCCACCACCCACCTTCGTGACCAGAACACGAATATAGGAAGAGCTCGGGAAACAATATAATATTATAATATTTTAGAATAATAATCAAATAAGTTTAATATATAATAATATTTTAGAACAATTAGAAATCATAAAACACAATAATGTGTCCAGAACATTGTTGAATGAACAAAT
>NJDC01001060.1:344928-355209 GCA_002245475.1 Calephelis virginiensis
AGCCGGCAAGGGTACACCTCTCGGCCATATCAGCAACGTGGAGGTGGCATTATCACGGTTTAAAACTCAAGATCAGAAGTTATTACATCAATATTTATATGGGGTGTGTACACAACTTTCGCACGCAGGTGCACAAACATATAATACTAACAATAAACAAAATATGTTTATGAAACTAACTAACATTCGCTTTTGATAATCAATGGATGTCCATGAAAGTTTTGCTATAAAATCTTAGATAGATTAATAATCCCTAGCATATAAATACACTTTATATTTCTTTAACACTAATATGTTGTAATTGTAATATTACAAGAACAATAAAACCCAAATAATGCTGTACACAAAGCGAGTCTGTCTACCTGTGATAACAGATACTAGGAATATAAAATATATGTTGTTGCTATCTTATGTACAAGATCTTAATGTACATGTACAAAGCTACCGAGTACCTCAAACGCAACGACATTGGCTAGCACTATTGACGCTATGGCGATTCCGATATGTAAGTAAGGGGTGCTCTTTTGGACAGCACCAGTCACCACTATTTAATTATGATATCATATTCATAATCCAGTACTATAAATTGCTAGATTACCTACATCGGGTGGTAGGGTTCTCATTTACCGACGCAGACATAATATGCTTATAAAGGTGTTGGGTTGGCCGAAGTGTCAACTTAAATTGGATTATCCTGTTGTAATTTTAGTATGTCCTGCTGTACATTATATGCGAATATGGTAACTGCATAACGGACAACAGTACTCGTATTGAATGCATACATGCATATAAAAGTGTGAATGAGGCGACTTATGCTGTATTTTATTTTCAGCAACTATGTTTGGATCGTAATGTGAAGCGTAATATTAAGAAGTTCAAAGGCTATGAATGGGCGATAGGTTCGTCAGACTATAAAGCCAAACTAGAGGAAACTACCAAGATGGAGCCAAAACAGATCCGTACTATGTGTGAAATGCTTGATTTGGACAAGAAAGGTCAGTAACATTATTCTATATTCGTTATATAAACTCCAAACTATGTAGGTTTTTGTTAATCAATCATCACCATGCCTTAACGCTTAAACCAGTCGCTTTCAGATATAGGCAGAGTTAAAATATATTTTAACTTCTAGTGTTATTTCTTTTTGCGTTCGATTGCGAAAAGAAAATAAATCACCGTACATAATTAATGAACTAGTTATTCTAGTATAATCAATCTTTGATTTAATTCATCAGTTTTATCAGTTCAGTTCAGTTCGTATGATGAAAATAGATGTCCTATACATAATGATGGGTCTTAATCTTATTTTTTTTTATCAGTATAACTACATATTTCTATGTTGATATTACAAGTAATAACTTACTTTGGGGGTTAGATCAATTCATAGAACTTGTTCAGAGAGTTGTTATCCATTGAACTTGACAAAGACAGCAAAATGAGGGTCTCATTGACGGTGTGTGGATAATCAGGTTCGGTGTCGGAGCTGTCAGCGCGGCTGGTGGGGTTCCTGCAGCAGCCGACTTCGAACTCCCCCCACGCCCGCGGCGTGTCCCGCGCCGCACCCGCCGCCGCCGCCACGCCCGGGGGCCGCCCTCGCCGCTCCGCCGCCGTCAAGATGCACAACCGAGGTGCGCACCCACGGACTCACATGCACGCACGCTCACTCTCAACACACGCACGCACGTACGCTCTCTCTCAACACACACACTTAAACAGTGTCGTTGACACCAGTGCCCTTATCATAAGTTTTAGACCCAATGAGTTGTCTATACTTGCTAGCGTCCTTGAAAATTGTTAGTATAAAAATCTTATCAGCGCTTCTACTGGTTACTAGGAGAATACAATTTTTAGACTAAAGGCGCTATAGATTTTGATACGACAATTATCGAACGTAACCTATACAACTCATGGTAAAGACTCGGGACTAAAACAGTTAACAGTGAATTTCAGTCACTGTTCGCTTTTCTTGTATTCTATTTTAAATTGTAGGTCAAGCTTGTAGTCTCGTAGGATTAACAACTCCAAAATGCGCTTTTACTGCACCATTACTATCTAGATTCGAGACGTTAATACTAAGGTACTAGAAGGGTCTTATGGTTTACTTCTTTAACTGACATAGTATATATTTTAGAAAAATTCGTCAGCTAAAATATACGACATAATGTGATGAGCAGATTAATGTTTTAAATACATATATCTACAAAAGCCGCTCTATTGACACATTTTTTGAAAAAAAATATTGTTGATATGAATTTCACCAATATCCTAACTCATTTAACTTTATCGTACACTGTTTATAAGTATTGATATTTTTCAGGCTATTCAGATGAAGAGTATGAAACAGATCCTGAAACTAAGGTCAAGGGCCCGAAACAACCAAAAGACGGATCGGAAGATTCTGACGTAAATATGACCTCTATACTAAAAATATTTGTTACTAGTCCGTTTCTTAGCCTTCGTATCCAAGTTAATTCATTCGTCTGCAAGAAGCGGTTGATACTTCCGGATAAAAACTTATCTTATAATATTTTAGTTGGAACAGATAAGAGAGTTTCAATATTTGATCAAAATCGGTTTAGTACAACTTAAGCATTTTTGTTCTACATTTTGAGATAAAGAATTTAGAGACAACCGGTGCCCATAGACTAAGATGATAAGGGTGCGTCGTTACGTACAAACGCAATCCTATTGTATTAAAACACTACAATTTCGACCACTGCATCTATGGCGGTGACACTAGTAGTAAGAGGTTTTAGGAGAGGCTTTAGCACAAGCACAATAAGCTGCTACATAGCATTCTACCATCTAGTTATAACTGACAGCGCAAATGGAACAGCAAACTTAAAGTTAGACGCCGAAATTACGTTAAGTATATTTTATTAATATTCAAATATTGTACTGTAGGGGTCATTTAACCCAAGCGGTTCCGAGGCGGATTCCGACTTCGATCCCGAGGGTGGGGAGGGTGCCAGCGGAGTGACGCGCAAGCGGCGCTCCACCGCCGTCGGCCGCCGCCGCTCTGGCGGTAAGCAGCGCAAGCCGAAAAAGGGCGCTAAAGGGAAGAAGGGCAAGGTAAGATACACATTGCGCGATGGGCTGCTTCTAGTGTCACCTTTGACTATAAAATATGTTATCTTGATTGGATGATAGTGATAGATACCTAAATCTAATTCGCCAACAGTAGAAAATCGGGAAAACTGCACAAGTGCTAAAAACCTAATTTCAGTAACTCTTGTTAAATTCTCTTTTCATATTTTTTTAATAAAATTTATGTCCATAGCCACCTAGTAAAGCGCGAGGACGTGGCAAGGCAAAATCTGAGAGTGAAGAGGAGAGCGACAAATCTGAAAGTGAGAGTGAGGGAGCTGGAGAATCAGGCAGCGAAGGAGAAGAATCAGATGTAAGTATTGGTATATAGTTCATATTGGTATATAGTAGACATTTCATTTTTTATTCGTGAATTACATATTAATATTTCATACATACATACATATCTTCACGCCAAGTCCCTTACGGGGTAGGCAGAGAGTATCGAGTGCCAGACCTCACGATCCTGACAAACCTGTCTTGCTTCCTTCACATTCATAACCCTTTTCATACAAACACGCCGGTTTCGGAGACTCTTGACACCACCCTCGGATAGTATCCGATTGATCTGATCGTGAAATGTCAGCCTTGGTCTCCCCGGGTACCTACATCCATCAACATTGGCATTGTATATCTGCTTTGTCAATCTTTCATCTGTCATTCTTTCCACATGACCGAACCAGCGGAGCATGCCCTTTCGCATTTTAACACCAACACTTTCTTTCAATCCCACTCTTTCTCGGATCTCACTGTTACGAATGCGGTCAGCGAGCGTTACACCACAGATTTTCCGTAGTGCTCTCATTTCGACCGCATTTATCCTACTTTCATGCTCATTTATTAATATTTCACTTTATTAGAATTTTTGTTTTAAATTTTAAAAGACATTTAAGTAGGCAAATTACTGAAGGAAATTTAGGAAATCATTAAGACTTCATTTGTTATTCGACATTTTTGTGTTTTGATTTTTTCAAGGGAATTTTTAATGCTTTTATTCTTTGAGTCATTTTAAATCATAATAACTAAATCGATCTCATGCATATAGCATAAGCTATAAATTTTCTTACCTTCAACAATACTATTTTTTGTCAGGAGCCTAAGGCGAAGCGAGGAAGACCGACGGCGGCAGCGGCGTCGGCGGCGGTGGCGAAGGGCCGTAAGGGTGCGCCTGCCAAACCTACCGCCAACGCCAAGGCCACTCCCGTCAAACGGAAACCACCAACGCCGCCCGGTAAACACACCTGTCATCGCACAGACAACATACATTCATGAGAGTTGAAACATAAGTTTTTAGTTCAACCCTTAGACGAAAATCTAAAGTAAAGACAACTAAGTACATATAGTAACCGCAATGTGGGTTTTAAAAAAAACGTAGGGCTCATAGGTGCATTACAAACGTATTGCATACCCAATCATTAATTATACAAAAAAATGACAGTAATACAGACTTAACCAATCTATTTTATGTCTATAGCTAAAAAGAAGCCAGCAGCCAAGCCTGCGGGGCGACCTGCTAAGAAAGGCAAAAAAGCGTCGTCCTCAGAAGAATCCGGAGAGGGCAGCGAGGAGGAGGAGGATGGAAGCGAAGGCGGCAGTGATGAAGATTCTGATGCGCCGAAGGACAAGAAGGCTAAGCGGCCGCCAACGGTAAGTGAGACTAACGTGTAGAAATTTCCTCGGTCATTGTCAGTAACTGAAGGCTCAAGCTTACGCCGGAGTTGACACGCGTAGACTAGTAAGCAGTCGGCTGATGACAAGAACGCTAGCCGCGTAGCGGGTTCTTATCGTGCATTTCTTAATATCAAGATTTTTATGGTTAATTATCATTCAAAGACATTAAAGAGGTTATTAAGAAACGATAAATATTAAAATTATATAACCTGGAAGGTCTAACGAGCTGTGACAACCTAATATGACGTTATGTCATTATTATTATTTCTGAATATTGTCATTATTATATGAATAAATATCAAATAAAAAATTGAATCTAACTCCAAAACAAGCAAACATATTATGCTTGTGTTATGGGTGTTAGTCAACGATTCGAATACATAGAAATATATAATTAAACTAGCTGACCCAGCAAACTTCGTATTGCTTGACATTAATGCTTCGATAGTAACGCAGTCTATCGAATCCAATGTGATACTTTCCAAAATCAAAAACTACTTATCATTAAATAATTAATCAAAATTAATTAAAAAACATTTTCCAGGAGACCAAATTGCAAATCTAAATCATTCTCGAATTCCCTTGAACACACACAAAAAATTTCATCAAATTCGGTCCAGTCGTATAGGAGTTCAGTGACAAACTCAAGAAATATATATGTTAAGATACCAGAATAAATATTAACGCACCGAAAATTAGAAAAAAAAATGTTGGTCTGTGGCCTTAGGCATGCGTTAGTTAAATCCTACTCGTCTTTTTAAGATAATTTAGATTGACATGCGTGATTTTTAAGAAAGTCAAGTTATTCACTCAGTGGAATATGATTATTACACACGTCATAAGATTCAAATTTGCTTGCGTTTTGTACATTAGTGTGTCTACTGTTTTTTTTATTATGTGCGCAAGTGGAGAAGAACAACTGAGGGCGGCAGTGAAAAAGCTCGATTGAGCAATATTACCAGTTATCGTTCTGTGTACCTGCTCAACTGAATGTAAAGTCATATATTTATATGTCATTAACGCTATGACATTAAATAATCTTCCCGCTAGAACGCCACTCCTTACTAGGTATAGAGTCGCACATTTTTTATTTTCCAGTCCTTGTGGAAAAAGACAACTGTCGCCTACAGTCAAAAAATATGTTACTGATGCGTCGCTAAGTACCAATCGGAGCATTCTGCTATATGACACTTTAGCACCTAAAACCCAAGTTATTCTTTTAAAAGTACCAATATTGTAAACAAAATATGATATGAACAGGACGATGAAATCAAGAAATATGTGAAAGAAATCTTGGAAGGTGCGAATCTGGAACAGATCACGATGAAGACGGTGTGCAAACAAGTGTACAGCCACTACCCCGACTTCGACCTTGCACACAAGAAGGACTTCATCAAGGCAACAGTCAAGTCGGTTAGTAAATATTTGTGTTATGTTGTATAAGATACATTTTAGAAATACCGAAAAAATGTTAAAGAGAAACGGGCAAAACGGCCAAACCACTAAAGTTGATGAATTTGCTTACTATATGGCTAGAAGAGACATACATGTTGCATGTTACATGTTTTTTAACTAGGAAGTGAAACTGATTTGCCATCAAATTTAAATAAGTCATCAAAATTATCTATATATTATGTGAAATTAGGTAGCAATGAATATATTTATATATATAAATCAGTTAATAAAGTCACAAATAATTTCAGGTGAACATAATATTCAGCCCTATCCAACTTATGTTATAATATATTCATCTTGTTTTGCATTAGCTGTCCTTTTAGGTCTAGAATAATAATAATAGAATAATCACATTGAACTCGAAGTCCCATCATGTCATCAGTCACATAATAGAAAGAGTCATAAATTATTCTAGATAGATAGAGATAGATATAGATGAATACTGGATTTAGAATTTTAAGTTAGATTCGTTTTTTTGTGTCGTTGGTAATATATAAGTGAATTAGGCGCCAAAATTTTATGGCTGCTGCACACTTTTTTGTTTTATGATTTCAGCTTTATTTTATATTTATATATTTTTTTATTTTTTGTTGCAGTGTATTTAAATGTTAGGAGTTAAGGGCGGAGTGTAGATGTCTACGTAGAATACCTATAGTTTTAATGGAAATAGTTATATATTATTACAATAATAATATATTATGAGAAATAAAATATCAAATGAAGTGGAATGGATAAACAACTGCTTTTCTTTACAAGGTAGATATTTTATAGTTTTGATATTATTTTGTTTTTGATTTATGTTTTATAAGTTATTTAGTACATTTCATACGATTATATGTTTATCCCGTTTTAAATATAATGAAACAAATACTTTATCAGTAAGAAGTGCTCAAGTTATACCGTTTTGAATTACTAACCAACCATTATGTCTGCTCACCAATTTTTTGTTAAGAGACCATTTGCTTTCCGGTTAGGCACCTCGTAAGGCTCGCGCAAAGTTTAAGTAAGTCTTGTGTAAAGTGCCTTACTACGATTCTTCCGCGTGAGAATTCACCGTCTTACCTATTCCTGGCCCTATAATGACAGTGTCATTTTCCGGTCTCGAATGTGGGCTAGTCAATGGTCTTGCACAATTTGCTTTACAGACCTGCCATAGCACAGTGATGCACCTACATCTATGCTGTCTATAAGCCACGGTTATTCGAAAGCCGTTTATTTTTTTGCTAAGCACAGCCTTATGTATTTGTTTCTCAACATCAGAAAACTGTTTACTTTTTAATATTATTCAAATATAGTACATATATTTTATTAGTAATATTTGTCACTTGTTATAAGTTTTATACAGAAAAAAAAATACTGACCTACATGTTTGTCTCTTAATTGTCTTCCCCGGTTGCGCCAAACTTGTACCTTGTTAAACGGCGGCGTCGTTAAGCGTGTTACTTTTACGTTAACGTTCCTAAGATATTTTAGTTTTAGCACTTTTTTCGTGTGTATGTGTATATTTTCAATGTATTTCTTTAAAAATGTGACAACTGATGTGCCAATGATGGAAAATAACTACTTGTTTAATCTCTGATAATACTATAAAAAGTGGCAGGCTATTTAAATAATAAAAAATATAGGTAATAACTCAGTATAAGTGTTTTTATTTTCATTTAAAAACTTGGTTAACTAAATATTTGTAAATTTTACCAAGTGCCAGTGATGAAAAATAACTACTTGTACACTACAGTATTACGAAATATATTTTACTACTTTATTATGGTTTTTAGCTTCCCGATATTCTTACACCTACAATCATTTAAGACCTGTCTAGCTTCCTCAACATTAATTACTCTTTTCATACAAAAACGCCGGTTTCGCAGACCCTGGACATTCCGAGCGAATTTGTTGTGGAATGTCAACATAGGTCTCGTTGGGTATCTCAACCGTCCATATTCGCATTGTATATCTGCTTTGTGAGTCTCGTATCTGCCATTCTTTCCACGTGTTTTAGCTAATTTAACATGTCCTTTCTCAATTTACACAAATACTTTCAACCTTTCCTTCTCTCTTATCCAACTATTAGCGTAACACCACAGATTTTCTCACATCCCTCCGATTTCGATACCATTTATCCAACGTTCATGGATTTTTTTGACACATAATTTATTTAATATTAAACATTGTTTTTATTTGCAGCTCATATCATCGTGAGCGGTGACGGTCGGCCTCCTAGCTCAGTAAGCTACACCACTTAAAACTTAGACTAATTCTCAGCCGCGTTTCGCAGTACCAGCGCTACGTCACATCGGCGCGGTACACACGTCATTTATGTTGTAGGGATAATTTCCTTAGTGTAAGGGTAAACAAGTAACAGCTCTAGAGTAAGGACTTCCGTTTCACTGTGCCTCTTGTTTTGTGATCTTCATTATTCCTTTTAATGTATTTTGTTGTTTAGCTTCAGTTAGTTTTTTGTATTTATAAGGCTAGAATCCTAGAAGGATATTTAAGGACAGAAAGACGCATAAAGTAATATTTTTATATTATTTAAGTATAAACGTGTTGAAACAAGAAAGTAGTCAATTGGCCTCTCTTTTCTATGTTAATGTGTCACATTTTGGCAAGCACATTAAAAAAATGGATTTTTTTGTCAAATGTTACGAATATAATGAATACGAAAATTTAAAGAATCTGAAGTCAAAAAGCGTTTGTATAAAAAAGGGAATGATCCCTTCTATAGGATCCTAAATTATTAGGATTTAAATATTTTTTTTATATATTATATATTTGTCCATTTAGGAATCTGGCCTTATAGGTATGAACCCTTCAGTGGGATAGCTCCAGCGACAATCAAAAGTAAATCTTATTATTTTGTTACAATGTTACATTCAAACCGTATCGGGACCATGTTTAGTTTCTCCATCACTAGAGCTATCTACTGACGTGTTTGTATTTTCATTAATAAGCATCGAATTGTACAAAGTAAGACATTTCAAGCTGGGAATGAAAGAACTATTTTGCCTAGTGACATCTGATGTTGGATTCTTATAATAAACTTTTTGAATAACGTACGACCTTCGAGCATATTTTTAATAAATGAAATATAATTTTCTTATTGTATACCCAAAACTTGGTTCCTAGGTGTGACTATGTGCACTAGAAATAAATCTATATTTTCTAGTATGAATTATATAGATCAAAGTGTGTTGATATACATACACAGATTTTATTTTTATAAATGTTGAAACACATCCATAGTCCTTTCATTTAATATAAATATTTTTATGTAATGACTGATAGTCGCGTACTTCAAGATCTATACTATTCTTTTGATACCATCAGAAACTAAATAATGCGCCTATCGATAATAATTTAATTGGTTGATTCTTCATACATATATACAAAAAAATATAGTACCGAATATTACTGAAGAATTTGACAATTTATCAACAACGGGCGTTCACGTTTGTGATGTTTTTAACCTTGAAATGGTTAAAACTATCGAATATAGGTAATTTGTGTGGTTAAAAATCGTAGATTATTAGATTTTTTCGTCGGTTAACCTGGTTTTACTTACAGGGTTTTACTTGAATCTCGATTTCATATAAAAAAGGATTTGGCATTGGATATGTTATTTTAGGTACTTTTGAATACAATACTAGTAGATGTTAATAAAAAAAAAAACATTACTTTATCAGATCGTTGATTTTTTGGAATTTAATGTTAATGATCTGCTAGTACCGTGTTCCAAGAGTAAAAGGACATATCTGATTCCATTTCCCAAATTGCATAAAATCGAGATTCAAGAGTAACCCTACTGATCTAATATGATCTAAAATTATCTAAATTATCGAAGGCTTGCTCTACATTGTCTATAATATAATTTATCTTTATGTTCTTGTTGTTCGGCTTGAGAGATTAGACTGCTAATATACAATCACTATTACAATTGCCTTATTCATGACTTGATTTCGTAAACTTGCCTTTTTTGATTATCAAGGGTATGTAATAAATAAAAAGGTAGCTTAACTTGAGCATACGTATCGGTTCCTTTAGTTTATTATAAGAATCGGCTTTGTATTT
>NJDC01001060.1:358293-378039 GCA_002245475.1 Calephelis virginiensis
TCACACATAGAGATGGTTCTCCTTACCTCTACCCTCCATAAAAATTACTTAATTCAGAAATAATGTGAGCCTTTTCTTTTCTGTTAGAAAATATTTCAAGTTATTTCTCATTTCAAAATTATAATTGTATTACGACCCTTTTACGATCCATTTATTTTATGTTTAACGCAAGTTTTCTATTAGACATATTAAATGCAATTTAACTAGGTACGTTGAAAATAACAAAACGTTGAATTTAGTTTCTCGTGTTATGTCGTAAACGTCGTCGATGGAGGCTGACATACCTATTGACTACGTTGATATCTTGACGAATTCTACTAGTTAATTTCTACAGTTAACGTTAACAACTTTGACGAGAAATCAACCGCTAATTTAACGCGTTCATTGATTCAACGCCCATCGTTAAATTCATTCAAGTAGGTAGGTACCGTTTACAAATCGTGTATGACTGAGATTTGACTGTCCCTATCATTGACCTCTAAGTATAGTCCCTATACATCGTGGGCGCAATGAGACCTCATAGCGTTGTTTATAAAATGAATGCGGGTGTTAAATTGTTCTAAATTTTTGAAAGTAAAAAACTAAGAAGATACCTCCATATAATAGTAAATATTATTTTTTCTTTAGGTTTTGGTATTCAAGTTAATACCTATTTTGTCATTCGTTAAGCAGAAATTTGCATTAAATTTACCAAAATCGGTATTCAATCATAATTAGTCATAAGTCGTCAATAAGTCATGTCAGGGTGTTGGGTCAAGCGGTGGCCTCATTACTCAAGGTCATGTAGTGAAATTTGGCGGCAACGAGGAAATGCACGATACGCAAATTTCTTCACGATGATTTCATTATTTCATTTGTGCACTATCACTAAACAAAATTGTACAAAATGCCACCAAGTTTGACTAATTTCATTCATCACTCAATATAAACACGAAATTTAATAATTATGAAAAAAACTTTGATCATATTTTCTCTCGATGATGGCACCAAAACTCAAATAAATATTATTTAGTTCAGTTAAACCACGTTTGATTGAAACGCCATCTGTTTTGAAAAAGCGAAATCATTTTGGGAGACCGATTTCTAAAAACTACGAAGGTCAGCGAAATATTAACATCATTGACCTCTAATTTAATATTCCTACACATTACATTCCTACAGACCTAGAGAATTAGTTTACGTAGGCCCAGTTAGCACTGCGACTTTTTACCACGCGATAGGTATATATTCGCGAATTACATTCCGTGCTCAAAATCATCGTTTTGTTCCCACGTAACGTTGTGGAGTTGTATATTTTCTCCCACATCTTGCTTTCAACACCCGATCGTATCGCGTGCCAGACTGGCAGGCCAGTAGGGTTACTCTTGAAGCTTAATTCATGCTATATTGAAAATATGAATCGAGTAGGTAGGTAGATAGGTATGTCATTTTAGAAACTCTTGAGTCTTGAACACAATACTGGCGAATTATTAACATTTAGTTAAAAGTAAACAATAAATTATTTTATCGGATTCGTTGAATTTATTTGTAAAAAAATGTTAATAATCCTCTAGTAATATAATTAGGTACCTAAAAATATGACATACTATAAGACTATAATTTTCAATTCGCATAATAGGGTATGTTTGCCTATTCGCGTCTTATCCTTTCGTTTCCTCCTCCATGATCCTCCGGACCCAATAACCGCGGCAAACGCTATTCTCCCAACTCCAAACCGGAACACGACAAACTCACATCACTTTAACATTACACTACACCGTCGCCGCTGGTCTCGGCGACGAAGACCTCTCTTGCGCCCGGCGCCTAACGCCGAGCGACGAGCCACAAATACGAGGAGTATTGTCCACCAAGTCCATCCAGTAACCAGAACGCAGCACCAAGTCGAGGTACGGTCTCCTGGGAGACAGCCCTTGGTGCTGGCGTTGTAGGTAACAGCCCAATCCATCTAAATAATGATGTCTCGGGCTGAGCACTGTGCTCGGCCCACAAAGTTCGGTGAAGTTGCAAAAAATCGCAAGATTAGCAACAAGTAAGTCATTAAAAAAAATGATTTCCAGATCTTCGGCATCATCCCAACTGCAATAGATTTTTTACATAAAAGAGTGAGGGAAGTTTTGAGTGAATCAGCACATTTATATATAAATAATGGTGGAATATTGTCAGGACCTGCGTTTTTTTCTAATTCAACATGCCTTAACAGCGAATAAACTTCCTCTTCTCGTATCTCTATTGAAGAAATATTCATCAAAGCGCTGCCAACAAGATTGTGATCTTCCTCCTCAGTTGGTAATTCCTTATGTTCACTTTGTGGTAGAAAGTTGGAATCAAAAAATCTCCAACCCCGTTGCAGATTTCCTCCCCGTTACTATATAAAGTTTCACCAAATTTAAATACACATGGGTATGCATTAGTTTCATGTTTGGATTTAACATAGCGCCAAGATCTTTAGGGTTTTTTGAAATATCTGATTCAATGGATGTAACATAATTCTCATACATGTTTTTTCCATTTCTTTAACTCTCTGCCTTAAAATAACAAATGATTGGTAATCAGATAAATTCCCATACTTCTTGTATTTAGCGTGGTACTTAGATTTTTTCTTTAGGATTTTAATCAAGGGACTTTTATACCAGGGAGGATATTTTTTATGCGTAGTTAAAACTTTAGATGGTATATGAGAACTATGTACTATCTCTATAGCAGCATAAAAGAAGTTAACCGCATCCTCCAGTGACCTATTACTTAACTCCTGTAGCCCATCAAATTTATTCAATTCCTCTTCTATCGCATCATAATCAGTTTGAGTATATAAAAATTTTTTACAAGGTTTTACTTTTAGCTCATTCAACCGTGGAAACTGAGCCATGACGCAAATTGCTTTATGGTGGGAATCCTCAGGCACTAAAGGCTCGGGACAGATAGTGATCAATACCTCCATGTTAGATAATATTATGTCAAGTACCTTGTTATGCACGTTTTGGTGGGGATTATACTGCCTTAAGATTATTAGATTTAATTAGAGTTAAAAAATCACATCTGTGCATAATATGACCGATTTTGATGATATTTGCATAGATTTTAAGATAGATTTAAGATTATAATGTTATTTAGCGGATAAAAATCAGTAACATTTAAGTATACATAATTACTTTTTCAGTTATGGATGACCTATCTTTTGTTTAAACAATAAGCATACAATTACGTTTATTAACATTGATGTAAGATATTTAATGTATTTAGGTAAATGGAGGAGTAAGAAATTGGAACCGGTATTATTTCCCTTCTCGCTCTATAATGTGAAGTAGGGCATGACTGACGCCGGTAGAGAGGGAAGAAGGGACAAAGAAATGAAATTATTCATTTGAGTGGAGGTAAGATGGTAATATGATATTTTGAAGAGCTATAGGTACTATGATTTTTTGAAACGCTGTTTCAAAGATTTTATAACACTTACAAAACCCCAAATTGGATTTCTGAAAAAGAAAATACAGCACTTTCGTCGTTTTCATTTAAAACAAACCATTTGTTTATGACACTTTTGGCAATACTCTTTAAACCATTAGGCATATCAACACATACGAGGGGTAGGATAAAATCATTAAGGGGTATGACTGAATATAGTATAGTATCTAGAATTTTCGGCATAAGCATTGTTATTGACTGCGGATTAAATTTTCTTAGCTATTAAAATAAATCTTTAAATAAACCTCACATAATCTGGAAATACCTATTGTATTACGGTTAAATAAAATAGTTTTTGGTAAAATAATTCTTTCTCCACCGTCTGGTATAAAGGGTACGATTCTCAATCTTTCCACAACTTTGCTTCTTGCAAAAAAGACATCTTTTAAAATGTTTATTAAAATGAAAATAATTTTTATTTTGCTTAGGTTTTATTTATATTATATTAATAAACAAAACTCAAATAACTTATATCCTATCCTATCTATAATTATTTATTTATAAACAATATTCGTGTAAGTCATACTACACTTTTTTTACCAAGGTATAACAATATTCGGTAATCATTAAATCAAGGATCTCTAATCTTGAAGTCAAGGATCTGTATTTTTTTTTGACATTTTCCATAGGTTTCTCTTTATAGAGATAACTTATGTCGTGCTCGACAATCAGAGAAGTAATCTTATGTTTATGGAGTTTTGAATGGAGGTGATATATTATTCATGTAAAAAAGAACTTGTTTTGGGTAGATCGAACTTCATTTTGCTTACGATACCATTTGCTTAAGTACGTTAGTTAGGTTTGTCGAAGTCTGCACTCTAAAAGTAAATAATTGTAAGAGTACAATTATTTACTTTTTTGAATTTTTTGAATCTGAACCGGATGGCCATCTCGTAATGGCAGAGAGCACTTTTCTGTCAATATGCTAGTCTACTGAACTAGGTCTTAAAACTAGGGACTGGATCTTAGGTGCACGAACGTGCCCGGGTAGGAATCCAACGCTTTATCAATTCCTGCCGCCATCATGACTCTGTCATGTTCCAGGCTGAAGGGTCGAGTCAGCAACGCACCAATAACGTCTATGGCGCCTAAAGGCCACAATTGCCTCTTACCACCAGGAGATCCGTTTGCTTGTTAGCTGATCTCTCAAATAAAATAATATCCGGCGTGGTCACCAATACAACGGTAACCTTCAGATTTTTAAGGAACAAATGCATCACTATTTTGTCCGACAGAGCATTTTAATTAGGTTAACGTAAAATCGCTTATTTTCAAAAGTAGGACATTTCAATAAATAGCACAAATTAATAGTTACATAACTTTTTGGGAATATGTGGATTTTTGTACAGATTATTAAAACGGAGTAAATGGAAAACTTTATATTTCCGTCTTACGTCATCGAAATTACACGGGTCAAGATAGAAGTACTTACACAATAACTTTAGAAATACTGGTTTTATGATAAATATAGCTAAGTAAATATGATTTAATTTAAATCTAGAGAAAATCATAAAAAAAGATATATATTATATCTTATCTGCATCAATAGTTACAAACAATGGGGTAACGTGAAAAAGGCACTATTTTATCATAAATAAACACTACTGATGGAAATCGTTAAATGCACACAAACTCACACGTTCACACTCTAGAGTTGATCGAGGGGTGAGACTAATGAAATCACGTTTTAAAAACAGATGCCAGCATGAAAAATTTGTGTAGGTACTTTTTGATAGTTTTTCTTTAACTTAGTCCGTTTTTTTTATCACCTTATTAACAATATTTATAATACCCCTTCAAAATCCTAGAATAACGTAACATATTTAGAGGTCATGGTCAAATAGAGAATAATTTAAGCGTCAGTAAAACCGGCATAAAAATCTACTTCAATTAATAAGTAGGTAAGTCATGTAGGTACAAAAAAATAAGTTTTTCTACGATTTCCTGGAATTCCTCATAAATGTGTTCATTGTAGTGAATCTATGATTAATGATAATTCAAAACTCAAAATACCACTTCGTGGCACCCGTTTTTAATCGTTAGAAGAGAATACGCGGCGAGAAGAACTTAGTTCCGGAAACGGCATATAAAAAATGTTTTATTTCTGTATCGTTTCTGAAGGTGACAAACTTGAAGGTGAACTTTGAAGGTGACAAAATAAATTTGAGGAATAACGAATTTTCTCGGTACTTTCTTAATAGAATAGTATTTGTATTGTGGTATTGATATAACAAAATGGTAGGCTCGCCGAAAACATAATCGTTACATTATTATAACGCAGCTGTTTAATAAGTGTGACTTGGATTCTAATCTATCTACAACGTGGGTATGGGACGAGGTCATTGCGAGGCGAAAGCAAAGTAACCAACTGCGTCGCGCGGTGCTACTATTTGTTATTCACAGCCTTGTTTCAATGGAATATTCGATTCTCGATAGTGTCTTTGCAAGTAGATATTTCGATTGATAAAAGTTCAGTGAAAATAACTTTTCAGACTGTCAGGATAAAAAAGCAGCTGACAGTCTAGAATTGAGATACAAATAAGTTCCATTTAGGTATTTTTGAATTCAGATCATGCTGTCATTTTTATAAAAGGATCTTAATGAAGAAGATAATTTGTTATGTTTTAATTTGATGTCGAATCCTTAACCATCAAATCGTTGCTACAACTTAAGTAGTCAGGCAAACTCTGCTAGTAGATTAACAATATAACTTGTCAGTCAAACACGGGTACTTGCATTACTTTACCAGCGGTGGTTTGTTCGTATCAGTACACAACTCTTACGAGATGCCAGGTAAGAAGGCAGATGGTCTACTTTACACACAGGATCTGGGTCAACCCTAGAAAGTATGAATAGTGTTGTTTCCGTTGCTTCTGGTGCTTTGTTTTTAGATTTAAATGATTCTGTATTTTTAAATGTAACAGACATCACATATGTCCAGTATAATAGAGATACCTCATATGTCCAAAACTAAAAAATATAAAAATTAAATAAAACATTTAAAAAACCCCAACACAAGAACTTAGTTTCCCTTTAAAAAGTAAAAAATGTACGAGTGTATTTGCAGACATTCGGTTAATGTCTGCAAATACAACTTTTAAATACATTTTCACTCCCCACAACTTTTAAACGGCTCAACAAATTTTCATCAAACAAGACCACTCGAACACAAGGTACCTTTAATACAAAAATTGAATTGAAAAAAAAACTAAATTGAAATCACTGCATCCGTGCGGGAGTTATGATACCATGATACCACAGACAGACAGATACGGCAAACTTATAACACCCCTCTTTTTGTGTTTTTTATTTAACGCACCGAGATCTACTTACATAGTATGCAACTGTCGGTTTTTAGCCGACGACGCAAAAAAAGTGATGTTATAAGTTTGACGTGTCTGTGTTGTGTTTCTGTGCATGTGTCTGCATGTGGCATCATAAATTCTAAACGAATGGATCAATGTCAATATTTTTATGAACATTTTTGTTAGAAAGCTGACTTGATTGTGATTGCTCTTAGTTCTTAGTTTTGTATGGTGCTATTGTAAGTTTCTAATTTTATGATTATAAGTACAGGTATTACTATTCAGGTCAAGTTTTAATTGTAATATTTTTATTGTTGTTATTATAGGTATAACTACATTAATTGTAATATTTTTATTGTTTTTATTGTTGTTATTATATAACTACATATTAAAAAAAACAGATCTATACTGTAGGTTATAATTTTTTCTACAAAATATACTTCGTTACATTACTTTAATTATTTATGTACCTTCTTATTAATTATTATATATTAATGAACACCTAATAAATTGAAAACTTCAAGTTTCCTATAGTTTTTTTGTTAGCTGTATGTATGTTTATTTTTTACTTTATGTTTTATTTGTCTATGTATATATTTATTTTTTTGTACAGTTATATTTTATTGATATGAACCTTCTCATGACAATAATTAACACATGAACGAAAACAGTTTCCGAAACGTCAATCTTTTTCTTCAGAAGTCTAAACCGAACTTATGTTATACAGTTCTTATGAAGAAATAAACTGTAGATTAAAATTGTTAGCCGTTTTGGAAACGGGGGTTAGCGAAATCATGCCATCCGTTCGCGCGTGATGTCATGACCTAAAAAAACCACTTTTATATCATATTATATATTTCAATAAGTTAATATGACATAAATGAGATAACAACTTGGACTTAAGCAGTGTTCTACTATTGAAATTATTGCACCTTAACACTTGATAGCAAAACTAGGTATATCCGCTTATTCACCTAAGTAGTTTTTATCGTACACTGTCTGTATAGCGAAGATTATCTACTAATTACTGTCATTATTTCACGTAAGTAATGCATTATTCTATTTCCGTAGCGATTCATATCGCTAATCTGAGAACCAAACAATAAACATAGTTTCACAGTAGTAAGTAGTAGTAGTAAAATTTTGTACTTTATCCTGTTGACGTTTGTATTGTCGAGTGACTACTAGAGTAACATTTTTAAAACAAAAAATAATTCAACTACATTGTCGCGGTGTTGCGACTATGGTTGCGACCTATGCTTTTTATATAGTAAAAATAAAGTAAACGAAAACCAATAGTAGGCATTTCGACAATAAAAAAACAAACTATCCAATTCTTATACAATGAATTTAGGGGAGGGCGCCACTGCCACGTAAATAAATTGCGATGTTAATAATTCCATCTTTTTTCAACTGCACAGATAAGTTTGTATTGTACGTACAACAATTTCAAGTCCACTGATATTCATAGTCAATATTATGTAGGTCGCGTTGCACAGTGATGATTGTTTCGACTATAATCTTTCATACTGTCTTTTTCTAAACATGGCTTTAAAATGGGGCAGATTCATTAATTTATTTTCTACTTTTATTAACATATTTTACCAGTAAAGCTGTCTTTAATATTTGATGTATCCTTTCTATCTTTATTCTACAGCCTTTCTACCTACATGCGCTACCTATCTAAAAATTGTTAGTGAAAAATCGTAAAAACCTACCTATGCAAAAAAAAATTATGTGTGTTCTTTTTTACATGTTTATATACCCAAAATTCCACACTAACATGGGAAGCTCTGTCTGTTACGCTGTCACGGCTGAAATTTACACATGTAGTTATAAATCCGAGTTAAATCATGGGCTCGTTTTTGTTTGAAAATTCTACCTCCAACGGACTATACCTAATGACTAACGAGAGATGAGTTTTTAAGAAAATCTAAGCTGACGAATTGGTGGATAAACAGCTCGTACACAACTTAAGATGCGGTATCACAATATTGATACATAAGTATCCACTGAACTAGAAAATAACTATCGGTTTTGATAAAATTTAGGATTGTTTGTAATTTTGTGTGACTTAAAATACCTACTTAAAGTTTCAACCTACTACTTAATCGGTAGTAAAATAGGCAAAATCATTTAAAAACGCGGAAGAATCCGCAGGACACACATAAATGCATTGATTTAAATGTACTTAGTTTTTACCCACCTACAAATTCAAACCAAATGTTTCGTTGTGGTTTGACCAGCACCTTTATATTTTTCTTAATAAATGGTAGATATAACTGAACTTTTTTAATTGGCTCCTAGTTCATATCACGAATATAACATTAAAAATTTTAGAATAAACACTGCACATCTGCATTCTACGACGTATGCTACATAAATGATTGAAAATCCAACGAAACGGAAATATCCTCCATCTCTCTTCCATGTCCTCACCAACAATCCCCTCTGTGCATATTGTCCATGCTCTTCGCACTTGCGCCACGCACCGAATCAACAGAAACGTGAAATTCGCCATTTTGTTAACACACGCCTTGGTGTTCGTGGCTCTGAGTTTTTATTGTATAAATATGGTTTGTGCGGCCAAAACTCTATAAATTATATCTCAAAGTAAAGGAAATCTAAGTGTCTACGTAATTTGTGTAGTTTCAAGACTTCGATATATCAACAGGTACGAATATAGGTAATTATAATTTTCGCTTTGACGCGTCATTTTTGTTAAGCTCGCGGTGTGTACGGACGTTTCGTTAGCTCCGGTTCGAGTATTGATGTTAACATTTCCCTAGTAATATATTTTTTGACCTCGTTGTAAAATTGTATAGGTATTTTAAATAATATGTATATTGGAATTTAAATAAGATTATATAGTTGAAAAGTGAAATTATAGAGTAGAAAAATCAAGGAGTTACAACTAACATGATGAATGTTTTGTAATTTGTACTACACAATGAATTGTGCCGCTAAATGACTTGTTTTTTTTAACGACTGATAACCAACATCGTCGAATTTAATTAGCGTCATGTCAAAATTATTTAACTCGAATGTGTCAGAAAAAGGAATTGTATCTTAATCTAAAATGTTTTAATGAGGATTCTGGTTACTAGATTCCATTACATTATACATAACAAACTTACCGCTGCCCGCTGCTTTACTTTTTAGTTTTATAGCTTCAAAACTACGGAAACACGAGTAGCATAATAGTATAAGTAATAGGAAAAAAAGAATCAGAATAGGTTGAACATTAACAGGAATGTCAGCAATTAGGTACCTATGTCTTTTATAATTAGCTATCTCCTGGTGAAAGTGCAGTGAAAATAGGTCCAACTGTTTCGAAATATGTTCCCATTTGTCTTTGATTACCAATGTCGATAGATCAATTTTGGTAGCGTATGATTTGTCTAGTACAAATCAAGTGGCCAGTGACGTCGACGTAATGATGACGTCCAATTTACCCTACTGCAAAGGGAGAGGTTACATTATTTAGATTACAGTGTTTTATTTTTTTATATATTCCTATAGCACTTATATTTCTTTACGCCTTTGCCGATCATAAAATGTGAGGGGAACTTAGGCACATATTGATATTGAATTCTCGTCAAACTTTGTACCTAAATTGGGTAATGAGGTGTTGATTGTAATCGCCTCTGTTGTCCGGAGTTGGCGTTGATTTCATGTGTCCTGGATTCGATTCCCGTGACGGGCAACTCAGTGTGTTAACGTAGTTATTTTTATTTAATACTTTTTAGTTTATTGCTGATATGATTTTATTTAATAAAAACAAACATCGGGATAAGTGAAAGTAGATAAAAATGCTCATAAAATAAAAACTGATGTGCCTACCTACCTGAATAAATTTTTTATGGGACCACTTCGACATTATTCCTCATCAAACGAAAAAAATAATTATGTACCTAAACCCGTTCAGAAACCACGGAGAAATCGGTGTAGGTATATACTTAAAAAAAACCGGCCGAATTGAGAACCTCCTCGTTGTTTTGAACTCTGTTCAAAATGAATAACGTTCCCCGTGGTCATCGCATAACGCAAAATACCTATCCCAATTTTGCTTAGTGTTACCTGGTTTTACCCATCTAGTAACCTTGGGCTAACCGTGGGTTTCCTGATTGTATGCCCGCCTACCTTTTTAGGGATACGGACGTAAAGATACCTACTTACTTTTCTTTATGAAGTGTTGACGACTAACTCCCGACAGTAAAAAGTGCACTTTACCATAATCTAACTAGCAAATAGGTAGGTACATTCCTACTACTATTATAAATATGGGTGTATGTTTGTTACACTATTTACACAAAAACTCTACTTAACCAATCATCATGTAACTTTTTACACGTGTTCATCCAATTTGCATGAAATAGAGCTTCAAACGCTATTGGGATCTTCTGAAAAGTTGACCCTATGTCGTTGGTTGCTTTTATATAAAGGCCTGATGCCACCTCTTTTTGAGGGTGGATTTGTATTATTAAGGTAAAACACGACAATGATTAGATGACCAATTTGAATAAACTTTTGTCCTACAAAGTTTTAAAAGTCAACACTTCTCGACCTACGCGCATGTGAAAGTTTCAAATTTTAAACCAATAACGCAACGTTTACAGTGCACTGAGTGTGAGTTTTGTAAATGATTTATTTTACTATTGCCTTTGCGCCGACCTATACATTATCAGCGCCTCTGTGGCGCCTCTATCGGATAGTTTAATCAACTAAGTAATTCCATAAATTTGGATCGTGTAGAGGCAATTTTGTTTTCTTACAAGCAATATTTGGATCCTAAAATATTTTTTTTAAAATAAGTAAGTAAATAGGTACTTATTTTTTTAGTTATTCCTAAAAACATTAGAAGATGTTTCATTGGTTTAATTGGTTTAAAACTCTTACGAATAGGAAATATGTCGAATAGTATTGACTTTCAGAAAAAAACTTTATTTTTCTTCCCAAGTCAGATAGCAACAAGAAATCGCGGTTTTGTTCAATTTTCTAATACATAATAACGTCGCTGCCGTGACTGGATAGGTAGGTACGTACCCGGTTGGCGATAGGCTTGCTACTTACCTATCACTTTGCGGGACATAGTTTGGCTAATCGTGGGTGCGCTGGTTGTACCTCTACCTCACTCGTGGGCGTGAAGATACTGTTTACGATAAACTGTATGAAATAAACTTTTGAAACTTAGAAGAAGTATTCTTTGAACCACATTAAGATTTTTACACAAAAATGGAAAAAAGTATTTTAGGGTTCCCCATACTTCGAACCACTAACGCTAATTTTTTTTATCAAATCCATAAGTGTGGGGTATCTATTGTAAGATCTTCGTAAATCATGGTGAACTTTTATTATCATTTTTTTAAATGCGAGAGTGTGTCCCCTTTTTAATTTTGAAATAAGAGAACGATAAAATTTAAAAATATATGTGATGTACATTACCAGTAAACTTTTACCGAAAACTGGTTTGAACGCGATCTAGTAAGTGTTTTTTTTATAATAAAATAATAACGAAATAAGTTTTCTTCGACAAGTTACACAAATCGATTCTAACCCCAAAGTAGGTCAGTAAATTATACCTATGCTTGTGTTATGGGTGCTAGTCAACGATTCTATTACATAGAAATACTTAAATAGATACCAGAATAAGTTTAATTTATAATAATCTTTATTTATTAGTTTTTTAAAAATGTACTGTAAAACTAACACTAAAAATAGTTATAGGTCTAACTTATTGTCAAAAGGTGACGCTGAGTAGTTTAGAATCGCGCAACCGTTTAGCAGAATGTCTTTAATATTTTAATTCTGTGTTACACGTGGATATCTTACTGCGTTTCCGTGTTTGCCTGCTTTGGCCTGTGAGTGCTTATTTACTGTCTAGGGTGGAATTCTCGATCTGCTAATTACGAGTTACGAATTACTAATAAGATTTGTGAAATAACTGACGAGACTGCTTTATTTAATTGCGTGAGACCGCCCACCAGGATCTCCTAATAAAAATCAGGGCTTGACACTTTAGTCAAGCTGTAATACTTCCTTTGCGAAATATATTTTACTACACACCTGCAGTTGTTTTGTATTTTGGCATCGAGTGATACTTATTACTTAGTGACATTTAGCTCACCATCAACAAACCATCACCTATCACCCACACGTCGTAAACCTCAACCACTGTTTATGAACTGAAAGAACTTTTATAATAATATCTTATTACTTGTTGCTATGGGACCCTACATGGGAGAGTCCGACTCGCACTTGGTCGCTTTTTTTTAACCCTTAAAAAATATTTTTTGAACCGATGGAGCGATTTAGGAAACTGACGTGATCAAGATGATAAGCTTAGGTTATTGAAAGTTTTTCGTTTTAGTTTTCTACGATTCAATTTAAAATTTGATATATAAGTATTTTATTATAATATGGTAAAATATAATCAACAAAGGTTGTAATGGTTTTATGTATTTAAACGATTGCTTTAAATTAGTATTTAACTACTTATTTATTTTTTTAATTTAAAAAAAATCCACTGCCTAGCTTTGGTTAATAATTTTATGTGTCTTCAAAAGAAAAAAAAGCAATGAGACGCAAGTTTTTTATAAAAGTTTGATTACCCGCCTAATTGAATCGTTGATTTCAATGCGTTACTTACTTTACACAATAATTTAATACTTTAAATTTAATACAAAATAGCGTTTGGCACACTATTAGCAACAACCAAAATTCATTGAATTCATGTTTATTTTGTTGTTTATTTTTGAAGTTAATTGAAGGAAGAGGTTCTTAATTCGACTGTATTATTTTGGTTTGTTTGTTTACGCGATTACTCCGTCAATAGCCAACTGATTTTAATGGTTCTTTTTTAAAAAGATAGGCCATAATTTCGAGATGGTCCCACATTAATTTTATCATAATCCGACTAATGGTGTTCGAGTTATACTAAATAAATAATGCATACATTTTTCAAATTTAATGATGACCTCATCGTTGATGATGCAACGTAATGGGGACTCTAGGCCGCATCGGGGACTGCGCACGGATTGCCGCACGGAAATACGCCACGATACAGCATTGCACAGTGTTCTTTGCTCCATATAAAATCAATGATAGCGATCTAGGCGGATTATTGTTCTGCGGTGCACCCCGTCCCGACCCGTCCAAGTGGTCTATTCTTTAAATTGGGTGAAAAACACGTTCTAAAATTTTGTTAGCTAGATAACTTTAGAGGAGAAGAGTTAAGAGACACCTTTAATAAATTCGTAATTTTTGTTAACACCGTCTAAATGGCGGAACATTTGAACTTCGTATATTTTCATATATTTACTTATAAAACGTGCGCTCGGGCAAGAAATAAATAGTTTATGATGCGTAGGTATCTCTACGAACTTAATGAAAGCGTCTTAAAATCTGACTTAATAAATATTTTTTTGTTAGGATGTCGATTATGTTTTTATAATAAAAAAAAACATTTATCAACTAGCTGACCCGATAGACATAGTCTTAGCTATCTTTAATCATTATTTAATATTGAATTAAATCATTATTTTGCTTTTTTTCCTTCAAAATCT
This sequence comes from Calephelis virginiensis, assembly GCA_002245475.1. Taxonomy (NCBI): domain Eukaryota; kingdom Metazoa; phylum Arthropoda; class Insecta; order Lepidoptera; family Riodinidae; genus Calephelis; species Calephelis virginiensis. Next base: position 372,626 of record NJDC01001060.1, read on the forward strand.
CCGTCTTCTGACAATAACTAACATAACAAAAAAAAATTAGCAAAATTGGTTCATTCACGCGAGGTTCGATTAGCAAGTAAAATTTGGATTCATTAATAGGATTCCATACCGAAATCCGAAAAACTGAATCTTTATAGATTCGTCATGACTGTCTGTGTGTCCGTCCGTATGCTACAGCCACTTTCTTCCCAAAATAGAGCTATGCTGTTGAAACTGTGAACCGAAACCGTAAGATTTCACACAAAAATAGAAAAATGACAATAAATTTTTGGGGTTCCCCATACTTAAAACTAAAACTCACAATTTTTTTCGTCAAATCTATAACTGTAGGGTATCTACTATCTATTGATAGGTCTTTCAAATTTATTGAGGTTTCTAACATCATTTTCTTCCAAACTAAATAGTTTGCGCGAGAGACACTTCCAAAGTGGTAAAATGCGTGAGATTCGTAACCACGTAACTTCTAAAATAAGAGAACGATAAAATTTTGAAATATATATGATGTACATTACCGTATAAACCACAGCCGAAAATTAGTTTCAAAGAGATCTAGTTAGTAGTGAACAACACTTAAAATATCTCTCAAAGAATAGCGCAACCGTTTAGCATAAACATTTTAGTATATGTGATGTTTTTAATATTTTAAATCTTAGCTTTGCAAATCCCAGTAAAGTTGTAAAAACAGCGAGGAGAAATTGTAAAAAACAAAACACCTTCTTCAACACATTCCAAAAAAATCTTCGTCGATTTCAGTAGTGAGTAGTTTCGCTGATCTTTCGTGTTTGATTTCATATTGCTTATTCGCGAACTTAGTGACTTAAACCGCAACCACTTTATTATGTATATAAAACGAATGAATTGCAAGATATTTTTTCAATTCGTTTCAAGGATTTTAATAATATCATAGTTGTGCTACGGAACCCTCATGGGTGAGTACGACTCGCGCTTGACTCGCTTTTGCATGTTCTAGTCGCCCAGCTGTCGAAATGCGACCCTGACAGAACTAGCTTCTGTTGTCAATTGCCTTTTTGATTAAACCGCCATCTGCATGAATCAAGACCAACTACTTTGTTTCCTCCATGACTTACATGCATAAATACAGTTTGCGCGCCATCTGTGATCTTTTGTCGTAACGAACAAGCATTACTATTAAAATATAATATTAATTAGCATGCTGTACTTCTCCTACACATACACTATGTGTGTCCAAATTTTTTACTCCCCCGTTCCCTCAATATTCGTAAAAAGGGGTCCAAAGTTTTTGCTTTACGAACTAATGATGATGATAGGATATAAATTAGGTATTTAAACGTTTGGAATATAAAAAATATTATAAACAACACAAAAGGTTTGTTAATCCTAGGTTTGTTAATCCTAGGTTTTTTGAGTGAATGACTTTTCCCCTCTAATGGGTCGATATGTACCTACTACTATTTAAATTATGCGCTTCGGCTTTACACTTTTACTCTTTTAACACTTTATTTTTAATTTTTAAATTTGCTGACCTAATCTAAATTTCAGCGAAATGGTTAATTATGTAATAACAACTCTATTTATAGATATCTTTTAATATTTTTAACGCCTGTGTGGTCTAGCGGTGCAATTGTTGGACTTGACTGCATGAGGTTCTGGGTTCGAATTCCGGGTCGGGCAACAAAACGAAAATTGGGTTTTTCCAATTTTTTAAAAAAAAATGTTGCTCGGGATAGGATATGTGCCCGGTTGGCGAAAGGCTTGCCACTTATCACATTGTGGGACTTGGTATCTTCGGCTAGTCGTGGGTGCCCTAGTTGTGCCTCTGCCTACCACTGTGGGGATATGGGCGTGAAGATACTTTACTTTACTTTTACTTTAAATACATTCGGATTTCTGAAGCTAGTTAAATATAGCCGAAGCACATAATTTAAATAGTACCTACTACCTATAGTAGAGCAACTAATTTTCAACATTTGGTTTTAATGAATTATACACAAATAGTCTTTCTTTGTTTGTTACAGGAATCTCAAACTTTATAATGCAAGAAAATCTGAATAACAACCTACAAATCTACACATGTTATTTAAATATCATTTATTTATTATAATCAAAGTCAAATTATCAAACGTGTTTTACATTATTTAGGTTTTATTCCACTCGGTTAGATAGAAAAGAAACATTTACTGCGTGAATATGTATCAAGCAAATTTAATTTTATTTGTAAGGTACGCACCATATCTACAAACTCCTAGGCCATAGCGTACGAACAACAATTTTCTCAAAATGATTGAATCCTTTTACTAGAAAAAATATTAAGTATAAAAAGCTTTATGAGAAAAAATGCAAATCTCAAGCTAATTTTCTCATTTCCTTATAAACACGTCAGTATTGTTTAATATTACATGATACAAGCCTCTTATTTATCTGTTCTTCCGATCAGCGTTTACTGACATCATGACATCTAATTGTAAAACAGTTTATGTGTGCATAGTTCCTAAATGCCCAAATAATTCTGAGAATGAGCCTGACAAAGCTTTCCTCAAAATACCTATGGATGGAGACACGCGGTTGCGATGGCTAAAGTTAGCTAATGCTGATTTTAAATATTTGCCATATGAAAATATATACTTCTGTGAAGACCATTTTGATGTAAGTATTAATCTTGATGTTTTAAATATAAACTGTAAGTTTTAGGTAAACTAATGTTTGCTGTTTGCTTGTTATTTTGCCAACTAATGATTTATTTATTGTGGCATTTTCTTTTTCCTCAATTTTATACATGTTTCCTGTTATAACAGCACTTTCATCTACAAATAGAGTATATTTACTGATAGTAACGTCTCGTTAATATTAAGAAAAAATCAAAGAGGTCTCAGAACATTACCTTGAGGTACACCTATATCGTTTATTTTTTTTTGTTTACGAAAATTAGCAAAATCACGATGTTTTGTTGACATTTTTTCACATGTTGCTCTCTATTCTCTAAATAAGGCTCAACACTGTAACGACGAATCTGTTAATTCCAAATATTAAAGTTTAAGTGCTTACTTAAAGAGTATGTCATGAGTAGAGACCGGATTATATGCAGCATAAAAAACTTGAAATATGCATGAAAAATGCTTGAAATGTGCACAAAAAACTCATAAAAACTGACAGAATATGCAACATTAAATAAGTAATTTTTTTTGTTTTCTTTATATCATTCCTTTAGATTTAAGTTTATTTTTAGTAAAAAACTTGTTTTAAGTTTTACTTTATTAAGTATGTATCTTTATGATTTATTGTTTTTTTTTAATAAAATAATCTTTCTTACAAAATCAGCATACATTTAGTAAACTATCCATTGATAGACGATAATCGATACAGTAACATATAACATTACTTAATATTTTTGTAAACATTAACAATCAAGTATCACGTTCTGAATGTTCAGTAGTTAGATTAATTCTTCGACCATTCAAAATATTTTTATAGGTCGAAAATGATCGCTCCACATCTACTGAGGTATCTGGGCAAATTTTGAACTTGGGTGCTATGTTAGCGCTTGTATTTTCTGGCAAAATTTCCGCCGGCAATGGAATGCAATAACATGCATAATAAGTGGAAGGAGAGACTAGTGCGGTAGGCGAGCGCGACGCTTTTTTGTCTCTTTCATTTTATTATCGTACCAAAACCAAAAATGGGCGGCTGCTAAGTGTGCTGCGCTCGAAGAATACTGTAAATTATAGCGATAATATGCATTATCACAAGATCTTAGGAATAATATGCTATTATCGCTGAAAAATGCCTTAAATATGCAAATGCTTATGCAAATATGCAATTGCATATTATCCGGTCTCTAGTCATGAGCTACGAAGTCAAAAGCCTTCGTCATATTAAAAAAGATAACTATTGTAGGTTTTTTGTTACTAAAATGGGTTGTTATAATTGAAATCAATTTTGATAGTGCTTTTATTTTTTTGGAATCCAAATGATTCTTTTTTAATCATGTTAAAATAGTTAACAAGGGACTTTATACGTTAACTTTACATACAGTTACTGGTTATAGGTCGAAAAAGATTCTGAAAATCAAGACCTGACACACACAGAATACATAAAAATCGCGGCAGCAAACTGTTTGCCGAGTAGGTTTGAGTGTCAGGGGAACTTAAATGAGGGTCAATCAGATTCAGCGGATCTTCAATCAGATGGTACTTGTGAGTATAACCTTCTATTTAAGTATTTTTGAGAGTATTTCATTCTTAGGTCTTGTCCAGTTATATATTTTTGAATACGAAAATTTAGTGTTTCTATCTTAAATTGAATAAGACAGATAATGTAAAGAAAATAATTTCTTAATATATCAATTGCAGTAGATTGTAGATAAGAGGTAGATACATATTAAGTCAAAGGGGCTGAAAACAGTGTGTAACGAAATAATATGTCATGTAAGGTTACATTTGCTTTTTTTTTGCATTTTTTATTTGCTTGACTTTTATTTTATTGTAAAAAGTGGCGAGAGCATTTGAACAAAGTTATTGAGAACTGAATATATTTCTCAGATAGCAAACAAGCAGGCGGCTTGCTCGAACCTAATGTCGCGTGGAAAACAAAAACCATAGATGATAATACATTTTTTTTTCGAAATGTCTACTGCTGTGTAAGTCTAAAGACTTTTACAACGTCACTGGGCTAGTGGGCGAGCAGAGTGCTAAGCTAGAGATTGAAGTATGGGTGGGGCCTGGGACCCCCCACCCCACAGAACAATATTACTCACAGAGAAGAATTGTAACTATATACAATAAATGCAACCATAGCCTTACACAGCTACGAGACAGTAGCGCCCCGTAGGTATAGCAAACGAAAACTACTGGGAACGGGATTCTTTAAATATTTATTAATTAAATACTTTTTAATTTCTTGATAAAAAAAACAAATTGCCACAAAAATTTAGAAAACACAATATCGTTTATTCATATTACAAAAAACACTTATAAGCGCGAAGGGTACAATAACATTACAATAACATTACAATAAGTAGAAATTTTAGGGGCAATTATCAAATAAGGCAATTATGTCATGCAAAGAAAATAACAAGTAAAACAGAAATTGTTTTTTAACAATATAATTCTTAATTTTCTAACATTTCATCCATAGTTTTTTGTGTCTGATGCAAATGAAAGAAAACAGTAGGAGCAGGTTAGGAAATCTGTTACAAATCACATTCATGTCTTCATTTGACATTTTTGTATGATCGTTTACGGCCATTTTAAACAAAATTCACCAATTTCACCATTATCTAAAAATCACTAGCAAGGTAACCTAAAAAGTTTTCTGGCGTAACTATAATATGCCGAACGTCCTTTTGTAAAAATGTAAACACTTGAGACCAGTAAAAACACCGTAATCTTTAAATTGGAATAATGAGCAAAAAATCACAACTCACTTAACACAAAATA
>NJDC01001060.1:378274-407032 GCA_002245475.1 Calephelis virginiensis
TTAAGAGTCCATCGCGGACAAACAACGTGACACGTAATTTATATATATTAAGATGATTAATAAGACATGTTTGTGTTGTAGGCGACGCATGAGTTCAGTAACACAGAAGAAACTGCGGCGGCTGTTTGCAGCTGGTGATCGTTACCAAAAAATTACGGAAGTCGCCAGACTCTCCGTCACCGACTGGCTCGTGTATGACTTGGTGCTGGTGCATGAGAATCTGGATGTTATTGGTCAGGTAATAAGAGTTATTTTTCTTACATACAATTCCTTGGACTATTACCAAATGCATAGTTATACTTACAAATAAAAATTGGATTGTGCGCACAATAACAATGATATTATAAGTCAAATAGGTACTGTGAACGGGCCTATACATAATATTACAGAAAGCAACAATGATTTTATTATTTTTCCACATAACACTATTAAATCGATTTTTTTCTGCATCGATAATAAAGAAATTCACATTCTGTTCTCTAAACGCATATCACAAGTTGATAAATGATGGGAATTGGAAATTGGTAGTCACTGTTTTCTTACGAGGGAAGGTTGCTAATTTAGGGATGGGTTTTATCTATTTTTTTTTTGTTGCTTTGAGTTATAAATAAACAAAAAAATATTCCTGGACAGCTTACACAAATTGAATCTAACCCCAAAGTAATCAAATTATATGCTTGTATTAAGGGTACTAAGTCTACGATACTAATACATAGAAATACTTAATAAATACCAGAATAAATTTAGTAAACACTCAGACCCAGAAATGGAAATATCTAAATGTTCATCACACAAATGCCTGCTCCCGTCGGGAATCGAACTGGAGCCTCGCGGTAAGTCGATGTAGTTAGGCGTGTACGCTAGCCACTCGACCAACGAGGCGGTTAAGATTGATGGTCAACATTGATTAAGAAGCTCTGCAGACTCTTAATCTATTTTTATGAACATAATGAGGAAAATTTTCACTGCATTACTTTATACTATGTCACAGAGGTTCCCAAACTTATTTCATGTAACGCCCACTTTGAAAATCAGTTGTTTTGTAGCGCCCCCCCCCCTCGTTTTTTTCTTGTCAATAACCTCAATAACATATTTGTTGCGCCTAGTTTAAAAAAAAAACATTTTTTTCAAGATTTATACCGCCCCCCTCTAGGCTTCCAGCGCCCACAAGGGGGCGTTATCGCCCACTTTGGGAAAGGCTGTACTATGAGGTCGATATACTTTTTTTAACATTCTTATGATGAACCCTTTCAATAGATCGTACACAGTATTTTTTTTTACTAATTATTTATTTGAGAAAAGTAAAGTCACAAATTAACTATAACTCATTGACCAAAATCGCTAGTACGAGCAATGAGGATGAAAGCCTCGCATTTAACCAGTAATTCCCAAAGTGTTCCAGGTGGACCCCTAGGGGTCCACGGGAGAAGGTAGTAAGGTAGAGCACTGCCCCTCAAACCAACCTCGATATCTATGGCCATGCAGGGGATCCACGGAATCCAGCGAAATTTTGATAGTGGTCTATGAAACAAAATACTTCAGGAATCTCTTTAAACAATTTAAATGGCTTCATTAAAATAAGCATTGTACTTATAACGCAAATATTGAAAACAATGCCGGTAATCAGCTGATGTTTGCTGATATCCTCAACAACCCTGACACGTCTTTTTCAGGAAAATAAGACAGATAACACAACAGACGCGGAAGTTTTAGACGACCTGCATGATCTGGTGAAGAAATATATGGTGGAGGATCTGGAAGGCGAAGAGCTTATAAGAGCATGGATGTTCCTCACTATAGAATATAACGGCAAGTGAGTAACTGATACTTTATAGCAGCAGTCGACAACCTTTTGGTAGTAAAGGGCACAAGATCGCAACAATAAGTAAAGGCATGCCTGATATACTGGCTTTGTACAAACGCTCATTTTGCTAATAGACTATGGCGATGTCTGTTATCCTGATACTCCAAATTATCACCTTAAAAAATAAGATAGGTTATTATATCAAGCAATTCGCTTTATCTTTTGTTTGCGCAAATTTGATCACATTACCGATTTTGTCGCAATAAACTCCAATGGCTCTCTGTTTCTCAGCGACGCAAGCTCAGGATTTTATGCTAATTATATTCTATCCTCTTTGATCCCAAGAATCCAACATACCTTAAATCTGTGTCATTTTTTATCTGCAACCCACAATTGAAGTCTGCGAACTCCGTCATCCTAGACTCTCTCTCCCTCTACATCGTTCGAACTTTATAACTAATTCTTTTTTAAACGCATCCAGATTATAGAATAAGCTTCCTGAATCGATTTGAGGTGAATAATAAGATTCTATTCAAAAAGAAAACTTATGAATATCTTTTTGAAATTGCATTTAGTACTTTACTATTCCGTTCCGATGTTTGTCTTCAATGGAATCTTGCGATTCAAAACTGATCCGTTTTCCGGTTTCCGATTGAGCTGAAATTTGCAACATTCCTATGATACGAATATTTTGACGGTTCACTTTCAAGTTTACGATTCCGAAGTGGAACCATAGTTTAGTTACGTTTCGACAAGTGTTTTTTTTACTTATCATTTTGCCTATTGTGACACTACGCCTTTGATGTACACAAAATTATACATGCATTATTATTCATAATTCAGAAACCATTTGATGATTTTTCATCTTGATAACATTTATATGAGTCCATTTTGAAATCATTTACTCCTTCCTACCTTCAGAAAAAAAATGATCAAATCTCGACGTAGAAATTTTCTTGCAGTAAATTTAAGTGATGTGTATTTTTGTAGAGAGCGCCAATGTTCACCGATGTTGCTGCAGAAGCGGTGGTACCAAATAAAAGAAGTATCTAGATTCAAATTCTATCAATTCTGGTATGCTTATCGGGGGAATGAAAAGAAACTTGTCGAAGCTTTGAAAATCAAGCCGTCGCCACTTGAAACTAAGATCGGCTACACGTAAGTAACATTAAACATTACTTTTGTTCCCATGGATATTATCACGAAAAAATGCTACACATGCGAAAAGGCAATGCGCTTGTTTATTGTACTTGGTGTAAGAAACACAAGAGTCAAAAACAAACATTTTTGTGACTGAGGCGGTTAGAATTTGATATCCACGTTGTAGTAGGTTTTACCAAAAAAACAAGTACTTTTTAACCTTATAAACTGGAATCTTATACACATATGCATATAATATGTATCTACTTATGTGTACACACATATTTATTTATTTTATTTAATCCTTTATAGTTTATTGTACTAAAATAAATGTACGAAGGCGAACTTAATGCCAGAAAAGCATTTTCTCCCAGTTTACCCTGGGTAATGGTAACAAAACACACGTAGATTGACACACATATATTGACATACACAGATTAACATACACAGATTGCAATAGCTTGTCCTTACCTACTGTTACTACGAGTACCTACCACCTTCCCTTGTTCTCCTGCTGTAGTGTCGGTGCTTGCTACTTGCCTTTGTAGTGCCATTGGTTTTGATTATCTTGTTTAATATATATGCCGGTACTTGCAAATGTAGCTTAAGCCGCCAACGACAAAAAGAGGATTGTTACAAGTTTGACGTGTCTGTGTGTGTCTGTCTGTGGCATCATAACTTTTGAACGGATTGACCGATTTTGTTGCGGACTCTTGTGTTCGAAAGATGACGTGATCGACACGGTTCTTAGTTGAGAGGGTTATTAAACATTTTTAATTATAGTTTTTTATTGTATGTAATATTAAGCGATCGCTCATCCAACAAATAACTGTTTTTTATTTAGTTTTCGAAAGGTAGGCCAGAATTTCAAGGTCCTAATAACATTTATATAAGATCAGCAGCTAACCTAACCTAACTTTCGAATAATTTTAGCGCAGTAAACTGACAAAATACTGACTCCAATTTCATTATCACGCCGCTATTTGATAATATTCCTTTTGATTGGCAGGTCATGACTTCAATGAAGTCGTCGAAGTACATGGCATACATTTTCATTGTTAAAACCACTTGTCAGATCTTGATAAAATACAAAGGACCGCGTCGGAGTCATGTTGTATCCTCTACTTTTCAAATGAAGAACCATCAAAATCTTGTTCGTTATTGGCCGAGTGATCGCGTAACAAGCATACCAAAAAAAAACACGGATGAATTGATAACCTCTTCTTTTAATCAACTTCCAAAAGAGGAGGTTATATGTTCGACTGCTATGTATTTTTTTAGGTATATTGATCGATTCCTCCTTTATTTCTGAACCGAGTGTAGATTTTTTTTATTTAAAAGAGCGCACTTCCGAGGTGGTCCCACTGCCATCAAGTCTAGATGCGATGGCGGAATCCGGGAATTTCCGAAAATAGGATATTTCATTGTTGTAAAAAATAGAAAACAATTTATCTTGCGATACTTATTTCTTTTATTTAATTTTAAGTTTGAGAAGCAACAAAAAATAAGAAATTACTTTTCTTTGAAACTCTTTCTTCTTTTTTTATTTTTTGGCATTCGCGTTAGAATTTTGCCACTAGTCAAGTAGAAATATGCATCAAGTTACCCGATTTACAAAAATAGGGTTTCAATTATTCAAAGTTAGTCGCAAGTCGTCAATAAAAGTCATGTTGGGTCTGGAGTAAAGCGGTGGCCTCATTACTCAAGCTCATGTAGTGAGATTTGGCGGCAATTATTTCATGTGTGCACTGTGTACAAAAATTGACTAATTTCACTCAATATCAACACGAAATTCAATAATTGTGAAAAAACTTCGACCATCTTTTCTCTCGATTGCGTACAAAACTCCCTTTGAAACTCTAAAACAAAAAGGAGTTTTGGAGATTGGATGAAGATGGTCGTATTTTTTTCACAATTATGGAATTTAGTGTAAATTATGAGTAAAATTAGTTAATTTAGGTGGGAATTAGTTTAATTTTGTTCAGTGAAAGTGCACAAATGGAATAATCATAAAGAAATTAGTGAGTTTGTGTAAAGTGACCATCCCTTTATAGTAAACGTCCCTGACGTGACTTTGTAAATAGTGACTAATTACTGTATAAGAATAATTAATACGGAAGACGTGGCAGCCTGGCCTTAAGGTCTTAGCCGGCCCCTAAAAGGGGCAAATTAACCTAAAAAAATCTAAAACAAAAAACAATAGATGTAGTTTTTTTTCTTCTTGAGACATCCTAAGACTTATGACCATTCTGCATCTTTTATCACAATAAATATATTTTATATTTTTTTTCCAAATTAGGAAATTTATGTCTTAGATAAGATAATTAATAAATGTGACCAAGTTCTTTTATTTATAATTTGTTATATGCATCTTTTATAACTATTTGGACTTTTTTAAAATATGGATTACTTATTAAATATGATTGCTTGGACTTGTTGCGTTCGATTTTTTTTTTCGAAGTGACATTTCATAATAATTAACGTAAAATTCCGCAGGTATATTGTATGTAATGTTATGGGATTGTAAAACTTAATATTTTTGTAGTTGCAAGACACTGATAACGGATACATTTCCCAAATGGGAGGAATTGGTGCAGACTAAGCGTGTCCTACTACCTGAGGATTTCGTGAGTGTTTTGTCATTTAATTACTCATTTAAATATTACATACACAGTATTTAGCGACAAAGTGCAGTCATGAAACAGAACGGAAACTACCTACAAACGTTCCAAACGGTACACTCACACAAACATACGTATCGACGAGGCCACTAAGCGATTTTCGCGGTGCTGCAGTAGCGAGTGCCGCGACAAAACTAGTGATCACGTTGTTTATTTACATCCTCATTGTTTTTGAAATGCCCCGAGCGTGTTCATATTTTGCTTAGATTAATCGTCGCCATGAGATTACGTACATAAAGTAACATGACAAATCTATTGCTTCGATGGAGTGTAGTCAAGGATTTTATCAGCTTCCTGGCTTCCTTCACATTTATTACCTACTCTTTTCAAGCAAACATGATGTTTTCGGAGACTCTAGAGTCTCGGTTAAAACCCGAGTGATTTGATCGAGGAATTTCAACATAGGTCTGCCGAAGTACCTCATACATCCATATTAGCATTGTATATCTGATTTGTCCATTATTTCTGTATGACCGAATTAAGGGTGCATGCCTTTTCTCATTTTTACACCAATACTTTCTATTAATCCCTTATCTCTCTCTGATGTAACTGTTACTATTAGGTAATGTGTTAATAATTTTATTTCTTTTTCCCGTGTTGGTTCGGGCTCCTTTGCAGAATAAACCATACTGCCAGGCAGCTCGTAAATCACCTTTTATAGGTTTACCGTCACTAACATCGTGACATCTTACTAGGTGGTAGAGTTTCGCAGCGACTCACACGGATTGGTACCACCGCCTTTCTAATTCCCGACGCCGACTAGTTCCGGTTCGGAGGTTAAGGTAGCCGATAAACTTACTTTTGCTCAAGATAAAAAAATATTTACTTTGTTTTGTTAAACACATAATTCATTCCGTAACAATAAATTTATTGAATAAAATACTTAAACTGCTAATTCATGGACTTTGCAAATGTTTTCACGTAATGTAATTACCAACATTTATATATACTCATACCAGGATTTTGAATTATATTTGTATTGTTTTAGGAACGAATTAAACCTAATGCTAACCCTAGAAAACTTCGTAATGGTAAGTACTAATTACCTCTCTTGTTACTATTATCAATGCTTAATCCATCGGCAAGTTCAAGTCCAATTTGCGGGCATACACTATACAAGGTTATATCTAAGGCACAAGCTAAACTTTGAGTAACGGTATTGATAATATTTCGATCTCTGAAAAAACTAAAAATAAAAAAGTCAGATTATAATTTTTATCCGACGCAAAATAGAAGATGCATGGATACAACGTAAACAAAGCATAAAACTAGTTCCGACCGACCGCAGTCGCATTCGAAGGCTGGTGACGTCATGACTCGTACTGGGAACGACATAGTGTGACACAAGTAAAGCATTTTTGCGGACTGTTTTAAATTAACATTTATGAAAGTACATATTACAATTTATCAAATGATATTCAAAATGCATTATCATTTAAGCCTATATCCCCTTAAAAAAATTAGCTGGTCCTTTCAAACTTACCATGTATAGCTACTATCACCTAAACGTATAAGTTCAAATGCATAATACGCAATATATTTTTGAGAAACTTTTACAAATTTATTTAATTTATATTTGTTATAGAATATAGGGCTAAAAGTTTTACGTAAATAGTTTCAGAAAACCTTCCTGATGTTGAACTGATTGAACCACATGTCGAAACAATTGACGTAGACTCGGATTCTGATGATTTTAAAGATTTTAAAGAACATCCAACAGTTAAAATAGAAAAGGATGAAACCGCGGACGCCAAAGATACAACAGAATGTATAAATGCTGCCAAGTTAAGTTTAAACCCTCAAACATTAAATTCAAGCATTAATAAAGCTGCAGTTAAAACCGAAATTGACGATGAAATGATGGAAGATGTTCAAATACTCGAATCAGTACATATACCATTAGAAGCTGATAAGAATGTAGGAAAAAATGTTACTCAAATGATTGATGGAAATGTTTCGATGGATGTTAATAACGAAATAGGTGAAAGTGATAGAATGATTATAGATCAAACACATGATTTTACTCTGCCGGTAATAACGAATGTTTTTGGAGCTATACAGATTCCGGAACTATGCGATTCCCTTGTTAATGATAGAACAGATGATGTAACATTAGAAGACGAGCAACCGCAAAACGATGCAAGTTTACTAAAGGACGACCTTGTACAAACCGACGTTCAAGACGAAAATCGTTTAGCAGCTAAAAATAATTCTAAGGAAGTAATCGAAAGTAAACCTTTTGATTTGGAAATGAATGATATAAATATTGTTGATGATATTGAGTTTGCTGATGATGGAATAGAACTGGACGAAGACGAAGATGACATTATACGTAAGTAATGTATTAATATGTATTTAAATAGGTTTTAATTAAAGCAAAGAGACAAAGTGAAATAATTTAGGGGGAAATTTAAAGACTAAGCACTGACGATCGTTAGCAGCAATTATCGATCTGTAGAGTGTGTTCTAAGTTTAGTTTACAAAAATATACCATGAGACTTACGGCTAGCCCATGGGGACTAGCGAAGCGAACGGCGATGCGTCTGGCGAGGCGACAATTCGTACGGCACCGTTTGCAGGCCACAGGCAGTCGCGTTCACCGCCGCGACCAGTGAGGAAGTTCCATAGTGAAATGTCTTTTTTTATGATATTGGAAGGTAAACAAGCAGACGGATTCCCTGGTGGTAAGAAATCCACGCCGCCTAGAGTTGGTGATGGTGCGTTGCCAACCTGAAGCCGGGTTGTTAGGCCTCGAGCAAAAGTAAGTTTACCGGCTACACTACCCTCTGAACCGGAACACGTCAACGGCAAGCATCGACGTTATGGGAGCAGGAATAGGTAAGGCAGTGATACCAATCCGAATGAGTCGCTGCAAAAATCTACCACCTAGTCAGATGTCACTTTGCTAGTGACAGTAAGCCTATTTTGCCCTGTTCGAGCTGCCTGGCAGGAAGGAAAGATTGGAGAATAAAGTTTTTGCAAATCGAATTCAAATGTTAAAAATTGTTTTTGACATTATTTACAGCATTTTAGCAATATAAATCTCGGTGTTCATTTTTCGCGCTTAAAACAACTAAACTCTTTTAATCAATGTACTATTCGCCCCGACTGCCTCTCGACTTGCTTGCTTGCTTGCCCCTTACTGATTCATACATTTGTTTGGCTCGCCCGCCGCGCTGCAAGTCGCCTTCGCGGTTCGCTCTATACATTTTACCGGTCGCCTTGCAGGTCGCCATGGCGCGTGGGTTCTAAGAATATTGCTATACAATTGTTTAAGTCGCTAGACGCTTCGCTGCATTAGCGAGTGTCCCGTGGCCAGGCTGTTATATATTGAAACTAGGCTATTGTAAAACAATATCAGATTGAATGTTTATAAAACAATTGTTAGCGATTATTTAAATATTAAGGAACATTTAAATAACAAGGCTTAGAAAAAACACATCGTTTTATAAAATTAAAGCACGGTAAAAGAAAGAAAACCTTTAACTTTTTCAGAAATCACGTCACAACCGGATTTGAAAAAAGAACCTACAAATGAAGCAAAAACCACAACATCAGATACAGAAAGTGAAAGTAGTACACCGAAATTTGACATTAAACTTCTTTTAAATCCTGTAGTTTACACAAAAAGACTGGAAAAAATGGACGTCTTCAAATTTATAGAATTTTACTCAGTTCGTGATAAGCGAATTATAGAATGCACTGAAATAGAAAGTCGACCTGTAGATAAAATGGCATACAAAAAAGAAGAGATCGAAGCAAATGAAGCCGGTAAAAGTTATGTAAATGACAGCGATTGTTCTAAACCTGAAGTCTTCGACAATCATTTGGCTAATTGTAACTTGCAAACGTTAAAATATTCTAACTGGATGTTACAAAAACCTAAAAATCGTAGCTATAATCCGATACAATTGTGCAAGAATCCGGATTTCAACACGAGACTCAAAAGATTAACTGCTGGATTTCTTAGTGTAGAACGTAATCGTGATATGTTAAAAGAATGTAAACCACTTACAATAGACCTCAGCAGGTCGTTCGAATCTAAACTTATTAACGGAACAGTTATAATAAAAAATGCTCGGTTCACTAATAATGTAAATATAGAAAAGATTGATAACCATCAAGGACAATCTTGTCAGAAATCAGAGTTGTCTATTAAGCAGGAACAAACACCAATCGATAGAAAAAAAGTTATAAACTTACCAGACATAGACGAAATTCGTCGTGTTAATAACAGACTTCTTACTGCGGAAGTAACTCCTATTCAATCCAACTATGCTTTTAAACCTCCTGTAGAATTAGTTCCTAAATTTGACGAGGGTAGCTTAATTTTGAATTCAAACAATCAAAATCTAGTCGAACAGAATAAAAAAATAGGAAAAGATAAAATTTTAAGTAAAAGCGTAAAAGCAGCAAAGAAATATACATTGCTTCAAAATAAGTTGGAAAAACAAAGAGCATTAAGTAAATACCAAATAGATAAACAGCTAAAAGACCTTTTTACATCAAAGCAAACACATCTTATGTCCAATCTAACAAGGCAACCAGCTATGTGGAATAATAGTCAGCAAATTACTTCAGTAGAACAATTACATGATGACAGATTATTGGCAAAAGATACGCTTTATAAAATACTTAATGTATTAAAGGTTCAACCATTTGAATTAACGAAGCGAGAGAAAAAAAATCACGCACAGAAATCAAACCAACTTAGAAAAAAACTCAAATCAGACGTAGGTAGACCCGTAACTATTGAGTCAACTGAAGTAACGGCAAAATGTAAAGATAATTCTAAAACAACTAAAAGAAGAGTATCGAAAGAACCCTTAGCACTTGATGAAGCCCATAAAAAAACCACTTCATATCAGACTTCAATTGCAGATTTATCTTCAACGAATATTGTGCCTTCTGAAAAGAACTTAAGTCAAGAAAATAACGATTCTATGAAATTAACGGCTACAAAAAATACAGATAAATTACTTTTAACGAAAACAGAATCAAAAGAAATCAAAAAAAGAAAACCCTTAAAAAAATGTTTCAAAATGAAGAAATACGTCGAAACGAAAACTGGAGTTACTCATTGTTGGATAACGAATGCGAGTCATCTAGGGAATGTAACTTTGGAAGAGCACGATTGCAAGCCTTGTATGTGCCAATGTTGTTGCAAAAATCTTACTCGAAGAAACTTAACGAAAGACTGCGACAATTCAGCTGTAGCTGAAATAATAATAAAGCCCCCTGTTTTGCCAGTAACGCAATGTAATGAAGCTATAGTCCTTTCAGATGATGAAAAGGAAGAAAGTGAATCAGTCACAAGTAATCTTCAGTCATCGGATTTTGGAAATTGTAATTTGGCTAACGCCAGTAATGTTAATCTTAAATTAGGTCAAATTATACCAGAATCTGCAGATAATTCGAATGGTTTTAGTGGACAAAACATGTTAACTTTAGAGACTCCTTCCCCATCGTCTTTTGCACTAGTCGCTGAAAATAGTTCAAACGTGACTACTACAGAGACCAAAAACGAATCTTTAAATGTTATTGAGCCTGATAGTCAAGAAAGTGAAAAAGACATTGTAAAAGCTCCGCCTGAAAATAGCACTGTTGAAACGGCTACAAGTAGTCTTCAGATACTGGATGATAGCAACTGCAGTATTGTCAATGTAAATAATGCTGATCCAATAGTAAATGACAACATTACCAGCTCAATGTTATCCATCAGTGATTGTAATTCACAAAACAAAGTCTTAAATATTCCTTCACCTTCAAGTTTCGTGGAGGTATCCGAAACTAGTATAAACACAATTAACAAAAATTTGATAAAAAGGGATCTCTTGGAGGCACGGAAAATTAAGACCAATGTTATTTCTGCCACGCCCAATTATCATATTTCAAAAATTAGAAACGAACCTAAAAAAAGTAGTAATTTAAACAGTCAAACTTATACAAAAAATGTCTCTAATTCACAAGAAATCGTATTTTTTAATGAAGAGTATGTTTGCAATAGATTAACCAAAAATCCCATTTATTTAGGAAAAAATAAAATATTATTATACTCGACACCTGTAACTACAAATCAAAAGTCTCCAATTGAACAAACGTTTCCTGAAGGGATACGCTTAATTTTATTACCCAATGGTGAATTGGCTTTATCTGCGGATTCGAATACAATTTTAGATGATAGCCATTTAGCAATGCTGCCAAGTATTATAAATTCTGTACAAGAGCAAATTAACTCTATGGGACTTAAAAATTTATTAGTGCCTACAGATGTGGCTAACCTTCAAAATATACATCAAGTTTCGGATATGCCTAGTGCAAGTAACTCTTCTGAAGTTAATCTTCCTGATGCAACAGATTATAACACAGATCGCACCGTTGTTGGGGCAAGTGAAACAGAAGTCAATTTTACTAGGACAACACAAACTGAAAAGAGTGTTCAAACCAATGATGAAAATATGAATGCAGAAGAAATTGTAGACAGTTCTCAAGAACCTGATACAACCATTTCACCTAATAACATTTCTGGATTATTAAAATCTTCGGACTGCATTGAATTAAAAGCTAATACACAGAACAGTACTGGCGAAGAACAAATATTAGCATCACCTTTAACCCAGGTTCCTGATTCTAATTTAGAAGGAAATATTGTAACTAAGAAATCAATTTTATCGGATTTGATGGAAATGTCTGGGATTTCTGCGGAGGATACAAAAAATACCACAAGCGAACCATCACAATCTCCAATTTCTAGTGAACAAGCTTCTCCGCAAAAAAACATATTCGTGGATTCAAATATGCAGAAACCTAAGTTAAGGTTGATAGATTTTAATTATAATCAACAAGTATTGCTAGCCATGGCAAAGAGACCTGATTTAAAAATGTTGTCTTCGTTTGATGAACTTAAAAAAGCATACGTTGATAAAAGACGATTTTACAAAATTGATACGCAAACAGGTATTATTGAGTTCATAAATGTATGCATACAAAAAGTTTTTCAATCAAAAAGAAGATGTTCGAGCCGAGTTAGCAATCCCGTCATCGATTTAACAAGTAGTGTAGATTCGAGTGCGCATGGTATCATTGTAAAACAAGCGCCTAATAATAATACTTACAGTTTTGAAGTATTGCCACATAGTAATAAAAAAGGGAGTGAGAGAGTAATAAAACCTTTACGATTATTTAAAGCTGGAGATAGTCGCTTATTTTTACAACGAAATCTGAAAAGTAACGCACGTGCAGGTGCTACTGTCATACCTATGTCTATGCTACGTAATAAGTTTCGTATTATCAAAAACATAAGACCTAAAAAAAGACGCATAATAGACAGCATTGTATTAGATTCTGACGACGATGAATCTAAAAATGACTTTTCCACTACAGAAGTAAATCAAGAGTCGCAAATTGCATTGATAGATAGTTCCGACTCCGATGATGAACCCCTAGCCAAAAAAGTTTTACGGAAAGTTGCTTCTAAAACTGCTGCGGTAGAAAATCGGATGGACATACTAAATGATAACGAAGTACAGGATAGCAGGATGCTAGTGGATGATACACCATCCACGTCCTTTCAAGTCGAAGATCCTAATGCTGATGATGTACCATCCATATCCTTTCAATTCGAAGAGCCCAATATTGATGAAGATAACGCATCTGCGCTATACGAAATTACTCAACCTGATGGCAATGAGGATAATGTTAGTGATTACGAGAATGAGATATCTACTCCAGACTTTGATGGGAATGAGGATGTTATGTCTGATGACGACTGTATTTTAGGTATTTAAATTTGATGTGAATAACGCAGGTAAACAATTAAGGTTAAAAGACTCGAGCAGTGTCGAGATCGCTGAAAGATTTTGCCTTTTTTTGTTAAGTGTTATTAGTAATTTGTGAAAACAAAATGAATGTACCTCCCTTCGAATGAATGTTAATTAATGTAACTCCGTTAATGAGGAGTTGGGTATGCTCTTGATGAGTTATGAGCTAATGCATGTGTTGTCGCGGTTGTGGCTGTTGTACCGTAGGCCTAGTATATAAAACCACATAAATTGACTGACACGTTATTGTTGAGATACAAATTATTTCTTGATATTTAAATTTAGAGTACCAAACATGGCATACAAAGTTGTACTTTTCTTGGTTGTGTGTTGTTTTATTCTCTGGAGACTAAGAGAAAAAAATGTAAAATTACTTTTCGCAACATTAGTATCCCGTATGCTTTTGAAACATGGATGATTTGGTTATATAAAAGCAATGCCGTATTCATCTTGAATCACTAATTTCGACCTCTTTTCTATCTTTCGTTATTTTATCGAGATGTTAGTCAACTTTAAATTGTATTAATAACGCCGTATTGTATATACTTTCATGTAACCACCCTATCTTATGGACGAAATACGAAGTGTATAAGCAGAGTTAAGTTTTTTTTTGTAACTTTTTTTAATATTATAGTAACATTTTAAGCCATCGGGATTTTGTACATTAAAAGTTCATTAGTAAAATTTAAAAATATATATCTATTAATAGAAGTTATTGTAAATAAAGAAATAAATAATTTTGAGGACATGAACTGGACTGAGTTTCAAAAACGTTTTTAACGACAATCTTATTTCCTTATTAGGTACATATTTTATTTTCTATCTATTTTCTACAGTTATTATCGTCGCCACTTGGTGGAATACTATTTTAGACACAATTTATTACCATCACATGTACTTTGCACAATATATTAACTATCAATATTCTAACATACGCATTAAATACCAATTTCAATTTAGTTCATGCCGACAAAATAGCCACTGATGTAAATACTAATTTTAGTGTTGTATATAAGTAGAATTATTTTTTTAAATGTCTGTGATATTTATATTTAAAAATTGAGATCCTAATGGGAATAGTCTGCCCCACATAGTGGATCACAATTCTGATTTATTATTAAGTAAGTAGTACACTCTTTCATAGTAAGTACGTGTATTTTAACTCTTTAAAGGATTATTTTACTTAATTTGGTGCCTTTGTTAACCAGTTCTACGTACATATTACTGTACTAGCTATTACCTGAAGCTCTGCACCTCTTACTAAAGAGTATTTATATTCCTTGCTCTGAACGTCGTCAATTATTAAAAATATCAGCCGATTGAAATGTTTTCAAAATAATCTATCGGGGATTACCTTACAATCGTGTTTGAATACTTTATTTTTTACATTTGGTACAAATCTGTTATTTTGATGTAAAAAAAACATTTTAATTTAACGTATTTGTTTCTAAATTTGGTTAGCTAAGTTGAACTACAACTGTTCTACAGCTGTAGCATTAGTCTTTAAAAATAATAAGTGACACACTATGTGCTAAGCCTGTATGCGAATATCAAAAGTAAAAATAGACGAAATTGAAAATAAAATGCTTGAAAATTGAAAATAAAAACAAGTGTTACTGCTTTTTATTTTACTTTTTGTTATAAGTATTTAATAAGTCTGCTGGTAGAAACGATAAGTTCCTGTCTTAAGCTTTAATCGAGGCGTAGCCTTTGGGCTAACTTATGCTATTATTACACCATGTGATATTCAGTCTAGTAGTAATATTGTGCTTAATATCGCATAATGTGATAGAGCTGAAAGTTTTTTTGTTTTATCTGAGAACTTTTTACGATGAATAAAATTATTTTTGAAGTGAAACTTCTTTAGAATCGTTGTGATTTCAAAACGGGTGCAACGGAAAGCGACAGGTAAGAGACACAAATATATGTTCATCTCATTCTTTTGTCGATTTACTGAAGTATCACTTCTATCGTGTGTGAATCGCACACATACCTTTTTTTTTGTTTAAAAGCTGGCGTTTTTCGGTGGATGCCATCCTTAATTTCATTAAAATTCAAAAAGGGGTTTTTAAGTTTTACCAAAGAAAATATACTTACTAATCTCTGGTTTTACTTTATTTTTTATGATCTGTCAAAAGGAGTAGATGCCTAACTCGGGAAAGCCCAGACAACGAAAAAGTTTTCTTGAATGAATCAGTCCGGGTTACGTAATCAAATTTTTTTTTGAGCAGCTCGCTGGGACGCAGCACCGCCCGACTACACAATAAAATATAATTTAAGTAAATTGCAGTAAAGTTACCTAGAATTAAATATCTGTATCCTGTTTTTGAATTTTTTTAGAATCTCTACAAGATCTTAGGTAGGAGATACTGGAGATAATAAGAAAAAAAATGACGGGTTGCACTCCGGGAGTGCCGGCAGAAGTTAAAACTTGCGAAAACCAAAAAAAGTGCGAAACGCCGCTAATAAAGTTTTCACTTCAAAAGAAACCAAATCGAACTTTGAAATCGAAAAGAAGTGCAGTTAATTTTTAACTTTTTCTTTTCACGGAAGTCACAGAATAAAAAGTAACTTTTGGATTTTACATGATTATTATTTACCAGGTAACCGCGTAATTGGTTTCGAACGATCTGTTCTGTAGATTGGGTGTGATGCGCTGCCGAAATATCAAGTAAGTATTTTCACGCCCATATCCTTAAAGAGGTAGGCACAGACAGAACTACAACACATGACTAGCCAGTGAAATTATTTCCATAATGTCTATATCACATAGGCAAGCCTATTGTCAACCGACCAATACTAAAATAGAAAATATTTGGTGCCAAACCGTTTTTTTTTACCAAGTATCTTCTAATTATAAAATGTACTGTCTTACAGTTTATTACTATTTAGTGTACTGTTGTTTAGAAGAAAATATTTTATTCATGTTAACCTTAGTTACTTGCAACGCGTGTATATAATTCCATAGACAATATATTTAATTACTTTTTTATGATAATACTAAATCTACATAACGCGGCAACACGCTGAGAAGATCCAGCAAGAAATTTTGCAAGCTTGTCTTTTTTCATTTTAAATTACATTACATTTTAAAACATGTATAGGTAGAATATGTATAGGTAGAATATGTATAGGTAAGAGTTTGGGCATAAGGAACAAATAATTCCAAGCGCTCTTATCTGCTAAATATTTGCAAAGGTTTATTAACCTATTTTATATAATTTCAACTTAACACAGAGGTTCAGTAGTTGGACTTGACTGCATGAGGTCCGGGGTCGGGCAACGTAAATAAAACTGGGTTTTTCCAATTTCCTAATAAAAAAAAAATGTTGCTCGGGATAGGATATGTGCCCGGTTGGCGATAGGCTTTCCACCTATCACATTGTGGGACTTAGTATCTTCGGCTAGTCGTGGGTGCCCTGGTTGTGCCTCTGCCTAGCTCTTCGAGGATATGGACGTGAAGATACTTTTTTCAATTTAACACATGTCTTAAATTTAATAATCAGAAGGTCTTTCATATAACCGGGAAGCTTACAAAAACGTAGATAGGCCATGGAACAATAACTTACTCAGTAGAGACGAGACACGTTAGTTTAGTATTTTTTTGAGTTTTTTGAGAAAAGTTTTGAGCCTAAGGTATTCAAAATGCTGATAGAAAAAAAAAACAATATAATCTTCCTCGACTTCAATACACTTTTTACATTTATAAAGAGAGCTTTTAACCCGGTAAAAATATTTACCGTTTTTGTTTTCAAAATGTTCATTTACGGCGGCCTTCATTTCTTTACCAGTGGAAAATTAGCAACCTCGGAAGTCTTTTTTCAAATTAGAAAAGAGGAAAAAATCGCCAGGGACCATGTCTGGCCTACAGGGCGGGTAGTTGATTTCTTAAAATCCTGTCGCGGCGTGAGCACGCCTTGCAACTCCCGCAGTGGGGACGGGCGCATTGTCTTGCAAAAACAGGACGCCTTTTGACAATTTGCCTTTTCTTGACAATCACTTGAAGCACTTGTGTCAACAAAGCGGCGTAATAGAGTCCGTTCATTATAGTATTTTTAAAAAGGTAGTCGATGAACGAAATCCCACAAAACATTGCCCATGAGCTTGGACGCCCATTTTTCCACTTTAAACGTCCGTGGCAGCTTTTCTCCCTTTTTTATCCACTGCATTGACTCCTGTTTTGACTCTGGATCGTATTGTCGACTTCATGTTTCATCAACAACAAGGCGAGAAAAAACATCGTCCAGATTATCGCCACAGATGTCTTAAAACTTGTAAAGGTTGTGACTTGACGCTGCTTGTCCAGCGACGTGAGCATTTTTGGCACCCATCGCGTATACACCTTAATGTGCAAATTGTCGCCGATTCATTCCTTGCTAATGCCTATTGCTAAAACTTGATTGGCCAATCTTCTAGGACAGTTTTTTTTTAACTTTTTAACAATTTCTTCAATAACAACGGTATTTGGGCGTCCCGATCCCGACCTGGGATCGTCTTCGAGCGACTGCCATGTTTAAACTCTCGTTACGTAACGTTTTATGGTAACAAATGAAGGTGTGGACCGTATCTCCGTCGGCGCTTTATTCTTCTTTGCAAGGAATTTTGTGACAACACTATACTCCAATTTCGTGCAAAACGCAGATGAGTTGGACATGGTGACCTTTATTGTTCTCTAACTAAAAGTTTAGTGATGCTAATGGCATAAAACTAAATATTTGTACTTCTTACAATACCCGCAATCAGTGACGGACTGCGCAAGTCGTTAGTGATACTTAAAGGTACTTAGGCTCAAAACTTTTCAATCGCCCTCGTATTGTAGCTTTGGAGTAAATAAATCAAAGTCGGCGAACTAAATTTGTGTTAAATTAATTTATTTTGTACAGATATTACATTGCTTAATAAATTACATTATGTTACAAAAGTACAAAGTTCTATACATTTATAATTAAATGCTTAAATCTATATTTGATTCTACATACATATTACATAATGACTATTTGCATTGAATAGATACCTACGCAAGAACAATGGAGTACCTTTAACAGGAACGTCTGTCGATTATTCGATCTTTAGTCGTCTTGGATCTTGATAAAATGTGAGATGTGATATAAGAGCTGTGTGCAATTTACTGTTATTTTAATAATTGTAATAATTGACATGAGTAATCGCCAGTCATAACTCGAAGTAGAAGGCGATGTTCGATATACACGAAAATTGTGTCCATGCTAGACCTTCTTCTTTTTCTTATTTAGATCATGCATAACTACGAAGATTACTGAAATTTAACAAAAATGTTGTTCGTGAAAATTGAGGTGCGCGAGGTTTTTTATTGCTTGTATAATTTTGTCTTAATCCAGAATCAGACGTAAAGGATTCAAAATTATTGCCAACAATTTTTAACATCGACCACGTAGAGCTCCAAAGAAGACATTATACACGGTTATATGTAAAAGACCAGTCAAATTTTGAGAGAGGGTTGGGAGTCGATAACACTTTCGATTTTTTAAGTAATTAAATATTTAAAAAAAATATTCGACGCAAAGAAGAAAATGTATGATTATAACGTAAAGAAAGCATTCAACTGGTTCTCACCGACCGCAATCGCATGCTCAGGCTGGTAACGTCATGTAAAAGTAAATATTACAATTTAGCAATGATATTTAAAATGAATTATCATTTTAGACTTAACTCCTTCGTATCAAAATTTGGCCAGTCCTTTCAAAGTAGCAATAACTGTTTGCTTGGTTTGTTTTTATTTGTTTTTATAATACATGAGAAAAGTTCGTATTTAGAGGTGTAGTGATAAGCAGCAGCAGTGGAGGCGGTGAGTTGTGGCGTCACAGGTCGGTGTCCTGCGGCGAGGTGTGACGTCACAGGTGGGTTTTCGGCGAAGAGGTGTGACGTCACAGGTGGGTTTTCGGCGAAGAGGTGTGACGTCACAGGTTGGTCTCCGGCGGACGGCGGCGCCGGCGCTGCGGGTGCGGCACGTCAGCGGACGCCGGCGCCGAGCTGTCTGACCCGCTGTCCACGTCGCCTGACACACACAATCACCATGTCCCATACGTTATACACTACACTATGCTACGTAAACTTTCAGTAAAAAGAATATTCAAGTGAATGTGAACATTGTGGTAATTGGTACAGTTGAAGATGTGCGAACAAAACAGAAATTAAAGAAAGTTCGCGTGGTGGGAACGTTCTCGTTTATAACGCATGATAAAATTTAACGTTTTTTATGTTTCTGAATTGTGTTTTTCTCCAATATTCTTAATTGTTACTTGTGTTCAGAAATTTCAACTAAATTTATAAATTTATACAACAGTTGTTTCTTACCACCAGGAAAGACCCCGGCCTATTCGATTTCTAATATAGATAAGTGTATTGTGATGTCAATTGTTTTGGTAATAAAAGTTGGTGGTCACCGTCACTGCTGTTGTTGCTGGGCGCGCGCGAGTCCCTTGCCCGCGGCCGACGGCGCCAGTAGCGGAACTCCCGTGGCAGCGTGTACGATCGTGGTAAAGATATCTGAAAAACAACAACTTTTAATCAATACAAAAACTCTTAATAATTATGCAGTACAATTCAATGATGCAGCAGTATAGTAGAAGTACTGTTGCTATCCTCGGTAATGCAGTTCAGTAATGTAGCAGTATAGTATAGAAGTGCAGCTGTACAGTTCAGTAATGCAGCAGTATAGAAGAGCAGTGCAGCAGTTCAGTTAGGTCGAGTAAAGCAAGAGTAGAGTAGAGTTACAGAAAGTGCAGTACCTGCGAGTCGATGTCGCTGTGGGGGCGCGGCGTGTCGCGGGCGACGGACTCCTCGCCACTACTGGCGCCTCCCTCTTCTTTTTTTCTATTTCTGAAAAAGTTGAAATGTTTAATATCCGATCCGGTGGTACATTAAACACGTAAATACAGATATCTAAGTTTAAAAATCAGACCCAAGCCTTGCGGTTGGCGGTGCTATCCCCTCGGCCAACGAGACGGTTAAATTTCTGCCCTTCTGGCGGATAAACTAGATTATTATTTAACTTTTTACTAATATTATAAATGCGAAAGTTTTAACATTTGTTTGTTACTCACGCAAAAACTGCTGAACCGATTTTCATGGAATTTGGCATAGAGTGTAACTTGGGTTAACACATAGGATAGTTTTTATCCCGAAAAAATGTTCCTGTGGGACCATTAACCACGCAGGCATAAAATAGGAAACAAACGCCTAATATGAAAAAATATGCATATTAAAAACAAAATATATAGGCGTCGTAGTTCACTGCTTTTAGATTTCCCTCTGCCAGGGAATAACTTGAATAATGCAGATTTGTTAACTGTTACATACAAGTTACTTTTATTTTATTGCATTTCCCCTCATAACATCAGTAATAAAAAATCTGCTAGTATAAAGCTGGAAACATATTATCGAACGCAACTATAAATGTATGTATTGCAAATTATAGCGTCCGCGGACGCTTTCGGCTGACATAAACACCCAACGTGCCAGATATTTTTAGGACGTCCAAACGTTCAAGGATTTATGAATAATATCCTATTTCGCAAGACTCAGTATACTTTCACTATCTGGATACCCTGTAAGTCGCGGCTGATATGTTTCCAGTTTCAGTCCTGTCAAACTCAGCCGTTGCAGGGATAGATAAAATAAAAAAAAAATGTCTTGTATAACTGTGGTAAATAATACTTTGCCTTTCTTAAAAATATGTTATCTAAATAATACATACAGACTTGTTACTTACGTGTAAGAGCCGCCCCAATGGCAGCACACTTGTCTCGTGCAACCTTCCAAATAATGCGGCGCCAAGAGGATCTCCGGCGTCCTACACCTCTGCATCTTCCTCATCTGCTCCATCTTCTTCCCGCCTAACCCTGGATATGGAAACCTATCACAGTTCTGGCTGTACTGACCGCACGCATCATACCTATTCTCTAGTACTGGCACATTTAAAGCATTCATCGGAGGTACAAATTCACCTTTGACTTCTCCATACTTGGTATAAACATTCTGGGAACTTTCTTCATATGGGAATTCTCCGTTTTGCCTTTCGTCAGAATAAATAGGAGGATTCTGAGGTAGTCTCTTCTCTAACGCAGTGTCATAGGCATCAGTATATGCGCGTGTACTCAAAACATTTCTTGGACTCCGACAGACATTTGTTTCGTAAGTCCTTGTTTCTAGTCCTAAATAATTCGAAGGACGTGCACTTCTAATATTTGCTGGGTTCTCGTAGAATTTAGGTTCTTGGTTGTATATGTTCTGTACTCGTATCTTAATATCATTTTCCGTGTTTGGGAAGAGTGGGGCGGGGTATTCTGGTTTTATTTCTGTGTATGTTGGGTATAAGTTACACGTGTGGGGCACTGGGTAGTTTTGGTAGGAGTGGGCCATCTCAACGGTGGGCCAGCTGGGTGGTTCCGCGTGTATTTTGGCTCTGGGTATCGGCTGTCTCTGCAAGCTACTGTATATCTCCTCGGCGGCCACGGGGGTGGTTTTGGTAAGTTTCCCTTGTTTAATCTCTTCTTCGATAACCCGAAGTTCTGCGAGTTGTTTTTGCTTCTTTTCTTGCAACTTTTGTTGGATGTTAACTCGGGATCCAACGCTTGAACCTTCATTTTCTGATGAGCCACCCTGTTATCAATAAATTATTTTATTAATATTATTAATGGTATAATAACCAACTATTAATTCATGAAAAAGGCAAGGCAAGTATAAAAAAAATGAAAAATATCTTTATTTGTAGTATAATATTGTTAAAAAAAACATTTTTGAGGCATCCTTTTAAGTATAATGATACCTGTGACAGGATGCCTCGCTCTTCCAAAGCAACAAATTATACCAACACATATGTTTACTTATAAAGTTATTGTTTATATGTCTGTTGATGTGTATGTATACGATGTGTGTGTGTGTGTGTGTGTGTGTGTGTGTTTGTTTGTCTATGTTTGTTTAGTGTATGTTGTATAACATATTCTGAAACTATTATACATGTAATAACGCTTCGATCTCATTATAATTTAATTTCTTTAGCCTTTTAGTTACAGTTATTTTAAAGACGCGAATAAGTAATTCGTAATTATTTAAAAGATTTTTCACTTTGTTGTATAGGTATCCTGCCTGTCTATTATATTGGTTTCTAGCAAAAACTGTTTTTGCAAATTCAATTTCAATTTTATTTTGCATCTTCTACATGTCTTAGCTTCATTTACTGCAGTTTCATGTTTCTATACTAAAATATATAATATATATAATTTTCGTACGCTTAGCAAATCACTTAAGGAATACAAATCTTCTGTAGGGAACCTGTATGGCTATTTATACATAACCTTAATCAATGAACTCTGTCCTCTTTCCAACTCCAAAAATTTAACCTCAGAACAACCGCCCCATACAGGAATGCAATATCGAATAATCGAATTAATATTTTCTTCGACGCGACGTTTCTAAGTGATTTCAATATCCAGATCAATTTACGAATTCTATTATTAATTATTATAATAATTAGAAGATTGTGCTCGGAAAGTCTGTAATCTATTATAATACCTAAATATTTTATACAATTAACCCTTTTAATATTAGGACAAGTACAATTATTATTTACATTATTGCAAGTATGGATCTTTACATTTACATCACTTGGTTGAGTTCTTTTATTTATAGAAAAACAAATAAATTTTGTTTTTGCTGTATTCAATGCAAGCAAATTGTATGTTAACCACTTAGCAACTGTGGATAACCCAGCCTCTGCTATTTGTCGAACTTTAATCCAATTACTACCTCTGAAAACTAAAGCTGTGTCGTCTCCATACGAGAATACAATTCCGTCGTTAATTTTTAAATTACACAGATCATTAATGTAAATAAGGAACAGGGTAGGTCCCAGGACACTGCCTTGGGGAACACCGTGGTTTATTTTAATATAATCGCTTAAGTATTCACCAATTTTAATCTTATGAGTTCGACCACTCAGATAGCTTTTTAGTAATTCAAGTTGCACTCCCCTTATACCAATTATTTCTAATTTAGGAATAAGGGTAGTTGCCGAAACTATCAAAGGCCTTTTTAATATCTCAGAAGACAGTAAGGCTTTTCCGAGAGAATCAAGTTTATTGACTATATGAGAGGTGATATCAAAGACAGCATCCTGGGTACACTTCCCTTGCCTAAAACCAAACTGTACATCTGATAGAATTTTGTTTTTCTCAAGATAATTTACAAGACGTTTATTAATTAATTTCTCAAGAATTTTTGAGATAGCTGGCAATAATGAGATTGGTCGATAGTTGTCCATATCTTCTTTTTCTCCAGCCTTATGTGTGGGTATGATAATAGATCTTTTCAACAGCGTAGGAAAGATCCCTTTAATCAAACAGAGATTCGCCAGGTGACATAATACAGGTAAAAGAAGAATTTTCGCTCATTTTAAAAATTTTACAAAAATCCCATTCCACCCAGTTGCACAGTCTGATTTTAAGTTTGTAAGTATAGTCAATTTCTGAATTATCGGTTTGAAGTAAAACAAAAAATGACAGATAAATTTTAAAGTTATTATGGGCAAAATTATTATACAGTATTGGATCGAGTGTACTTAAATTTTTTTCTACAAGTTTCTGTCCAGCATTAGCAAAATGTTTATTAAGTAAATTTATTGATTTTGTGGGATCTGTGAATGTCCAATAGATCACTACTCTTACTTGGACTTAATGGAAAGTACATACAGTCTATCAAGAAACTCATGAAAAGAAAGTTTATGAAACTAAATAATTTCACAGCTGTCACGTCATATGTTCTCTCAGAACAATAACTAAAGCATGTTCTTGAATGGCTATCTTAAGTTGTCATTAATGATCAGTGATAGGAATTCATACTTATGCATAAGCTTATATAATTTGTAAAACAAAGTTTACGTTGCATATTTTTGAATGGCTATCATAAGTTTTTTTTGTAACAAACGTTTTGTAATGTATTAAATATTGTTTTTGTTTTGTAGTAAAAATGAGTCGAAGTACATATCTTGTTTACATTTTTTGATAGTTTGAAATTCGCTTGTTCAATAGTTTTGATTGTTTTGATTTTTGAATTTTGACAGTAGGTCATTTGTAAGGTAATTAAGGAGATTTGTTTGTTTATTTGCCTTCATGTACTAAAATATGGTCAATATATTCAGTTAAAACCAAATAAAACATTTACCATTGTCATATACATAAAAAAACACGTAATTATGTAATAGGTTCTTACAGGTTGTACTATATGGGATATCATATAAAATGTGGTGGCGCCCTAATTTATTTTCATGACTTTCTTGACAGACTGTACTGGGATATCAAAAAGTTTATTTTGTTTTTACACCGCATCAGTGCCTCTTTAAGGTGATAGTAATACTGAAGTGATAGAGCGGTGGGACGTGGTGCGACTCACGTGATGGTTGTGCGGGTTGTGCGTCTGCGGGTGGTGCGGGTTGTGCGGGAGCGGGCGGCGCCAGAACGCGGGGCCCGCGGCGGGCGGCGGCACGAACGACGTCGGCTTCTTCTTCTTGCGGCCATTCGCTGTGCTGTAATGGGACACGTACATTTTTTAAAATAAACCCGTGGAAACCCCGTAAATGTTTCCGGTGCGTCGCTATCTTATGGTTGGGATCTTAGGCCAAGTGTGCAAGTCAACCGGATACTATACCCGCTAGCAAAGATTATAACAATGTCGAGCTCATACGCGACGATGGTATTCATTCACATTATTTAAATCAACTTTAATATCTACTGTCCATACATTTAAATGATGAATTTTCTGATTGCGATCCATGATTGACGAAACTAAAGCAATAAACTTAACCGGTCAACAGTCCAATAGCAAAAGCGATTTTCCCGCCCGATGGCCAGCACGTTAGGCGAAAAATGGCGGCAAAATAAAATTGGCGAATAACGATTATATCTTTCGATTTATGTATTAAAAACATATAAATGTATATATTTTTAGAATTATTGAGAATTAAGCTACGCAATAACGTAAAAATGTGTATGTTTAACCTCAAAACCATTTGCAACAAATAAAATGTGAAAAATTTTCCGTGTTTTTTCCCAATTTTCCCAAGAAAAACATTTCTTATTAAAAACAAACGTGTTTTATTTACCTTCTGTATACTTTATTACAAAGAACATGAAACGTTTAACAGAATGCAATTACAAAAACAACAATGTCCATGCAAATATTTTACAACACAAGCTCTATAGGATTAAATTCTGGCATGTTCGAAAAAGTGTCACGTGCTATTTAATCTCTTATTATCTCTTATTATGGAGTATTTAGTGGAAGACACTCATTAAACTTATGTTGTATCTGTAGATATGTCACATAAACATATTACAAATGTTATTTACAAGAATAATTATAATATATAAATTTATTATATAATTAGAAATAGTTAAAATCGAGCGGGCCGTTACGTCACAAGTACATACATACATACATGACCGACTTAAATATCGCTAAATTTTATGTAAAACTAGTTAAATGATGTGTAGTGTTTTATAAAATTGTTTATCACTTACCAAAATATAATTTTAACACTTAACTAACACATTTTCACATCACTTTTTGTTTTCAAGTCACTAACCGACCACATACTCGAAAAAAGCGCAACGGATGAATAAATCATGCCAACTCAACTCGTTCCGAAATTTTTTTTACAATGTTGACATACTTCAAACTTTTTAATACGACGGGTTGTTTATTCTGCTACAGACTAAAAAAAATGTTTGGATACACGAAGTTTACTCGAACAAACTGGAATTAAGAATGGAGCGCGGCAGTCGAAGCCCAAATCGGGTTGGGATCATTGAGCGGACTTTTTTAGACACCCGATATGGGCTGCGGACCGTTGACTGGATAAGTTAATAGTTAATTTGTTCCAAGCTTGGAGTGACCTTAGTAATAGATAGTATATTTCAAAATGTATATAACATGATAAAAAAATAATCTCCATTTCGCGTGGCCGTCGCACCAAGCTTCAACTGATGGTCCAATTCTGCTAATTATTTTTTTGTTGTGTTATGTATTATCAGAAAGTTTTCATGTAGAAGAGAAAAACAAAGCTTTAGTCCACATACACTGTGAGTAGCTGTTATTGACAAGCGATACGGTCGGCTAGTAAAAATAAATTTAATCCATCTTAAAAAAATTACCAACATAATATAGCTTCTTTATTTTTAGCGTCTGACTCTGAAATTAAAAGGTTTTATAACTTTGACGTGTGTTTGTGTGTGTGTGTGTGTGTGTGTGTGTGTGTATTTCTGTCTGTCTGTCCGATTTTTGTAAAAACTTTTTGTTTAAAAGCTCACGTTATCGAGATGGTTCTGAGCTACTTTATTTGTATTAAACATTTTTAATTTTAGCGTTATTAATCTAAAACATAAAACATATAATCCACTCCAACAAAAAAGATTTCAAATCGATTGTACGTTTATTGCATAGCTTTTCAATCAAAAATTAAACCTAACACGTTGCCTAACGTCGGTTCAGTTCGGCAGACTTTGGCACGGTGTTTGTGTGCGTGTGGCTAGACGTACAGTACAACTATTTAAATTATGCGCTTCGGCTTTACACTTTTTACATTTTATACTTTTATTTTTTAATTTGCTGACCTAATGTAAATTTAAGGGAAATGATTAATTGTGTGTAATAACAACTTTATATAGAATATAATAAAATATACAATATAATAAAATACATTCAGATTTACGAAGCTTGACGAATATAGCCGAAGCGCATAATTTAAATAGTACTAGTATACGCGAGTTGACTCTACGAAGCTGCTTCGAAGTCGGACAAATACGTAACCTGCTGGTTGTGAGAAAGTGTACAGGTATCTATCATCTATCTACAGTAAATAGCTGTAAATTTTGTAATTTAATTTTGGTTGTAAGATAATTTAATTACTTCATGATTAATGTATTTTATTTATATATCAAGCTATGCAATAGCTTTACCGTGGCAGTTTCCAAGTGCCATACGTATTTGTTTTGTATAATTGTTACACAATTACTTGGTCAATACTGTGAGTGTCCTAGTGTATTTATTGTATCTTTACCTGTTAACTGGGTTCGTGAAGCGACAGTTGAACACGCCGGGTATATTCATGTTGTCTGCTTGATTTTGTTTACCTTTAATAAAAAATAATGCATGAAATTGAATTGAAATGAGTACAGGAAAGATAGAGAACATATGGAATAGACTGGTCTTTACCAAATAAAATGTCCAAGGAAAGTTGTAGCATTTGTTTGGAAATAAAATAATAATTATTTTGTAGTATGTCATATCATTGAATAAATACACTATATCTAGGCCTTGGTTTTGGACTACTAAACAGGTAACTGTAGGACTTTTTTTTGAAATCCAAAATGAACTTTACACGAACATCTAAATTTCTACGCTATCTTCGCAATACAAAGAGCATAAAGAAGACACTTTACAGTACTTGCAATACACCACCTGTGTTTAGTAGTTTTTTTTTTTAATTTAAAATTAGCTTAGCAATTTCTCGGTGTTATATATTAATTAATGAAAAAAAAAACTGTCAAAAATCCCAATTTTTCTATTCAATTCAGCATTTATAGACCAAAATCAAGTTAGTATTTTAAGTATGGATTGCTTAATATTTAGCATTAATAAGAAAACATTATATGTTAAATCTACTAAAGTTTTGTCACTTATGCAAACGAAAAATACTATGCATAAGAAAAATTTTATTAATTATTTAAATAGAAATATTATATTATCCGTACCATTTTTGTTTTGAGACGACGCATTTGTACTATTAGTGCCTTGTTGATGTTCTCCCAACATATAACCTAGCCTCCGTACATGGAAGTATCTGTAAATAAAAATGGTTAAGGAATTTTAGCGAGTTAGCCTTTTTTTTTTATAAAAAAAGCGGTTGTCTGTGAAGTCGGTTTACTAACGATAGTTGAACGTGACAACGTCATAAGAACGGAGGCCGATTGTGCCTCTTTGTAGCTCGTTCCGCGCTTTCGCTTGCACTTCAAGCTTTAAACGGCACGCCTCAGAGCGAGGTAACGCCGCATGAGTCATGTTTTTTAGTGCGTTGGAACGGCTCCATCGAATTATAAGAGGTTGTCACGTTAAAAAGTATATATGCTTAAGTGTGCCATATTTGTGTAGTGATTTTATTGTAAGTGTAACCTGTAGTATGGTGGGTGTAGTGTACCTGTAGTAGAGTAGCATGCAGGCGAGGCCGGCGAGAAAGGCGGCGGCGGCGGCGGCGGGCAGCGCGCCCCGGCCCGCTCCCCCT
>NJDC01001061.1:7743-28775 GCA_002245475.1 Calephelis virginiensis
GAATTGCGAACCATCCCCTTTTTGAACTTAGATTATAAATAGCTTATATCTATTAAAAAAATTAAAGAAATTTCGTCAATCAAGTTATAAAATATCTTTGATTACCCAATTTTAACTTCGTAGTCCTTACGGTTTAAGAGTAATGTAACTGGGACATATCGTCAGACAGACAGAAAAATATTGCATATTTATTAAATTTACATATTTTTGCCATTCAGCTAGAGTACCCAAAAAATCCCTTCTTGAATCTTGAAATCCAGCATAAAGAAGTAAAACAAGCCTTAATACAAGAATATAAGGTAAAAGTTAAGGTTAAAGCTTAAACATAGCTTTTTGATACTGAGTAGAAGAAAGGGAATGAGAAAAATTATATTATGTTAAGCTTGATCTTAATAAAATATCTTGTTAATGCTAAGAAAGTTAGTATTAAATGATAAAAATTAGCCGTCTTGAGTTATGCTCAGTAATAACACCGGAAAGCAAAATGAATTTCATGAATCAAACTACAGCAAGCATATCACGGACATTTATCGATAACGAATGGTTTCGATGACAGTTTCTCGATGGCCGATACCGTAAAACGTATAAAAATTTATTCTTACTTGATCTTGCTCCAAAGGAAATTAGAGAGATATTCTTGTATATCATACATCTTTAAGAATATTTTATTACTATATACTATGAAACTGATGACAGACTGACTGACTGATCTTGAAATATTTTATAAAGCCAAAGTGTTTTTTGAAACTTTGGAAATGGAAACTTTGGAAAATGGAAACCTTGGAAATTTTGGAAACTGTGAACAAGATTTGGATCATTAAATCGTTAGTTGTTCTTGGGAAATATTATCATAATTAAATGAAAATGAAAATTAGAAGTCAATTTTTTATACATTTTAACATTTAAATCACAGCACTTATTTATATTTTTAATGGATATTTTATTTTTTTATATGTTTAGTAAGTTTTATAATTTATTACAAATAAATTTTAAGATCCTATCTACCGTATACTACCACCGTTTCCAACCCTAGCCAGTCAGGAGAAGAAACGGCAAAACAAGGTAGGTAGGTGTAGGTATATCATTACAACAAGGTCTTTCTGTGACTACAGGGAATAGTTACCATACCAGATTTTTTCTCATTTAAAATGGATTCCACGATTTAATAAAGTATTTAGAGAAACTGTTAAATACAAAAAAAAAATACATTGATCAGTTAAAAGTAAACGTTAAGTTATATTGGCAACACATTAGCTGTTTGTTTTTGACCCCAATTGGCGATGTTGACATTATTAGCGAATATTGGCAATATCACTTTTCTGGACCGTCACTGGTCCAACTGAGTCAAAATTTCACAATTAATATAATACAGGGAGAAGTCAGGTTTTTCACATAGCTATAACTTTATCACGATACGAATACTGTATTTTCGATTCATAATGTCTAGAAATATTTTAGAACTAA
Source organism: Calephelis virginiensis (assembly GCA_002245475.1). Classification (NCBI taxonomy): domain Eukaryota; kingdom Metazoa; phylum Arthropoda; class Insecta; order Lepidoptera; family Riodinidae; genus Calephelis; species Calephelis virginiensis. The sequence continues at coordinate 9,208 of NJDC01001061.1, forward strand.
ATACTCGATTTCGATACCCTTGCTAGGGCTACGATCTTCCAAGTGACTGCTCTAATGGCTATTTTTACGTTTTATTCTCATTTGCGTGTCTGATTTACGAGCGATATCTCTCAATGTTATTAGTTCCGGAACGCTTACTCTGAGAAAAAATGGGTTTTCCTAGTAAAAATATTATTTAGTGATAATGTATCACTGGATATTGAAACATGATTCTGGGACCCAATGCGCAATGTAAAAGAAATATTTTTTAACTTCTTATTGCAACTTCACCCGTAGGATTAACTATTGACCTCTACTACGGGGTCCAAATAAGTGATTTGAGTAGAAATCTTCTGGATTTTTTTTAAATAATACTTATAAACACTAACGGGTTGATATCATATTATAACCAATGCCATTTTCAAATTTATTATTTTTTTGTTTCTGTTGTGTAAACGGTGGGTATACATTTTTTATCTGATTTTATTGTGATTTACGTCTCTTAAGTTGACTTGGTTACACTTAAACTTTATTTTTAAAACTTGTGTCAATTCTGGGTTTTTCTGAAGAGACAAGCGTTGTGTTCAGTGGAATTTATTAATGGTGGTGATTAATGGATTCACTAAAAACGTAGATATAACTGTATTGAAGAGTATTCAGTAAAGTCGACAGGACTGTTACTGCATCGGTTGTCAACCTAAGCGAAGTCAATATTCCATGGTGTTGTGCACCGGTTTTAAAAATGGAGTCACTGTTTAATTTATTTAGAAAGTAGGCTCATCATTTCACCTCCAAATTAGTATTTAACGTTCTAGCATACATTACTTTCACATCCTTTATCATATATAACCTTAAAGGATACTTCATATCCCTCTCACTAAAGAGGTTCTTGTGGCATAGGGGTAATAGTCAAAGTGTAATCTTTTTTTTATGATATTGGAAATCAAACAGGCAGACGGATTTCCTGATGGTGAGAAATTCACGCCATCTAGAGACACCAACGGTGGAAATGGTGCGTTGCCAACCTCATGTTAAGCCTCGAGCAAAAGTAAGTTTACCAGTTATAACACTCCGAACCGGAACACGTCAACGGCAAGCGCTGACATTATGCCGGCAAGAATAGGTAAGGCGGTGGTACCAATCCGAACGAGTCGTTGGCGAGACTCTACCACCTAGTCAGATGTAAAGGTGTTATTGACGGTTAGCCTATGCTCGCCTTTTAATAGCTGCCTGGCACAGGAAGGCAGATGGTCTATTCTGCAAAGGAGCGCGGACCAACACGGGGAACTAGCGGGGAACGGGGACGTAGCTATACATTAAAGTGTAATCTGATTTCATTTATTCGTTTTTGATTTGTATGTGATTTTACAGATTGTCCCGTTAGGTACTTTTTTCGTCATAAGTTTTATAGTTTATAAATTACAGATGTGATGACACTCAATGTAAAGTTAACATAACATGAAATCCGAAATATAGAGAAACATTCGAATATGCAGGTCATGTATCTTGAAATTAAATGAAATTTATGTATTTACTGAATATATTGTGTTAAAAGGTTAATAATAAGATATTTAAGCATTCTAATCCATTGTGTACAAATATTTCAATAGATTTATAGAAATTAAATAATTAAACATTTATACATATACATTTTAACCTTTTAATCACAGCACATATTTATATTTTTAATAAGCTTTATAATTTATTAGAAATAATTTTAATCCTATCTACCGTACACTACCATCGTTTCTAAACCTAGCCAGTCAGTGTAATCACAAAAAGTATATGTACGCTCGTATCCCCGAAGGTGTAGATAGAAGAGCATCCAGATCATCTACGAGTAACCAAAGACAAATATGTGATGAATACTTATATAAAATGTCATACTTATCGTCAACCGGGCATTTACCTAATCCCGGGCTACGTCGTATTTTTTAACGGAAAAATTAAAAAGCGTCACGTAAACCTCAACATGGACAGTTACTCTTTGAACTCCATTAAAAACGTTTTCATGTAAAATGTTGCCAAAAAGAGTTCATATGGCTCACACTGTCAAAAGTCCTAAATAAATTTTATACCTTAATAGAACTATACCTACGTCTTGATTAGGTAGGTGAAAAATATTCACTATTTTTCAGAAAGGCAAATAAAAGATTGACAAAGAAGAGATACATTGTGTCTCTTCTCTCGCATTGGCGAATGTGAATAAATTTATGTACAGGGGACACTTTGGTTGACATTCCACGATCAAATCGCTCGGGTGTTGTCCGAGGGTTGTGTGAAGAGTCTTCAGAAGCGGATTGTTTATATGAAAAGAGTAATGAATGTGGAGAAATCCAAAAAGGTTTGCAAGGATCATAAGATTTGGCACTCAATACAGACAGTATTGAGTGCCTAAACCGTAAGGGACTTGGCGTGAAAATATATGGGTTAATTATATGGCTTATATTCTTTTTTGTTTGATTATACATTATCATACAAACTACAATAATAGTTCTTGCCGTAACAAAAAATCCAAGTCAAATAAATTGATTATGGTGTAATCTGCTTTCTAGGACTACAGAAATCACCCTTGAATTATATACATTCTTCTTGGTCCGGGCTCCTTTGCAGGAAAGACCATCTGCCTTCCTTGCCAGGCAGCTCGTAAAAGACGAGCATAGGCTTACCGTCACTAACGCCGTGACATCTAACTAGGTGGTAGAGTTTCGCAACAACTCGCCCGGATTGGCACCACCGCCTTACTTATTCCTGCCGCCCTAATGTCATGAGGTGTTCCGGTTCGGAGAATAAGATAGCCGGTAAACTTACTTTTGCTCGCGTCCAAACATCCCGACCTCAGGTTGGCACCACACCATTACCACCTTTAGTGTCTCTAGGCGGCGTGAATATCTTCCCACCAGGAAATACGTCGGCTTGTTTGCATTCCTATATCATAAAAAAACAACCATCCCTAAATTTAAGGAGTGGAATGACAAAAATCAATAGTTGGAGATCTTTTTTGTTGTTTGTGTACCAAAACTAACCACCACATTCCAGCTTTTCAGAACTTCAGGAATTGCTCTATCAAGTCAGTAACGAAAACGGGGTTTTTTATATATTAATAAAATCTCAGGTAAAAGAGCTATATCCTTATTATTTTTTTCGTTTTTAATAAATAGACTACAGATATCACATCTTATAAATTTTGCCTACCTGCTGTAATATAAACAATAGTTATAAGGGTTCAAAAATCGACGAAACGTTTAAAGAAATGGTAGTTTAGTAATGCCCTCACCCTTCGCTTTGCTTATCTTTGCGGGGTAAGGTGGGTCACCTGACGAAAAGTGGTCACCGCCGCCCACGGACATCCGCAACACCAAGAGTATCACAGATGCGTTGCCGACCTTTAAGGAATGAGTACGCTCTTTTCTTGAAGGTCCCTAAGTCATAATTGTTTGGGAATACCACCCTCGGTAACTGATTCAACAAAGGTGCTATGCGAGGTAAGAAATATCTTCGGAATCGTACAGTTGTAGGTCGCCAGGCATCAAGATGATGGGCCTAATACTTTAAGCTCTGTCGCGATGTCCGAAGGTGGAAATCAGCGACTGGAATTGAACCAAACAACTCCTCAGAACTGGGGATTGTCCCCATGATAGATACGGTAGAGAACACTGAGTGACCTAACATCTATACGCAACGCTAAGGAATCAAGCCGATTGGTAATTGCCGGGTCATTGACAATTCGAGTTGCTCTACTTTGAATGCGGTCAAACGGAAGTAGCTGGTACTGTGGAGCCTCTGTTCAGAGTTGAGAACAGTACTCCATATGATTTTATTTGATTTTTCCCCATACAAATTAAATAAAAACGAATGTTTTTGTTTAGGAGCGAGTTTCCCATAGTAAGCTGACGGATACCAGAGAGTTTGACGAGTAAAGTCACAGGATTAATTAGAATAGTGCAGACTTTAAAGAATAACTTAGTCCGCATTGCTTTGTTCCATAAAAACTGGTTTAATGGAAAACAGAGGGAACAATAGAAGAATCTCACGTGTAATGCACAGAGCGCTGTTATTATTTTTCTTGTTAATAATTACGGTATGAACAAAGCAACATTGTCCTCGCATAAGAAGTTAGGGCACGATTACTTTTGTTTCTTTTAGCCGCCAAAAGCTGAAAATTGCTTTATAAGCTAATATGTTTTTTACGCGATCATTCTGCTTATAATGGTGTTATTATGATAATTAATTACTTTTTTTATACTGGCATAATATATACAAATAGTTTTATGCCTGGATTTTATATACAAATAGTTTTTGATATACATACATATCTTCACGCCTAGTTTCTTACTTGGTAGGCAAATAGTATCGAGTGACAAACCTCACGATATTGAAAAACCAGCCTGGACTTCTTCACATTCATTACCCTTTTCATACACGCTGGTTTCGGATTCTATTGACACCACCTTCGGATAATATCCTAGTGATCTGATTGTGGAATGTCAACCTTGGTCTTCCCGAGTACCTATGTCTATACACATTCGCATTGTACAATGTTTTGTCAATCTTTCCTCTGTCATTCTTTCCACATGAACCCTATACAGACCCAATTTACCTCCCGCGTTTGACGATGCCGATAAAGCCGAATGCCTAGCCGACAATTTTCAGTCGCAATGAACCCTTTTTACTCTGCCGGGTGATCCGAATCACATAAATATAGTAGATAGTTACGTGGCGCTTAGAGCATCCAAGCCCCCCCAGGGCGAACCGTTACCTCCCACTGACCACAACGAAGTGAAAGATCTAATCAAAGATCAATCAAAAGAGTAATCAAGTACTTTCCGTCCGCGCTCATATACCTACTATAAAACATCTTCAATGTTTTACTATCCGGCAGTGCTTTTCCTGATGAGTGGAAAGAAGCCACAGTCATAAGAATACATAAGCCGGGTAAACCCCGTAACTTCGCGAGTAGTTACCGCCCGATCAGTCTTATTAGTTCACTCGGCAAAATATACGAGCGTCTTATACTCGCCCGCCTTAAGACGGTCGTAACCGAGAAACATTTGTTAATGGATGAGCAATTTGGTTTCCAGGCAGCCCATTCATGTACAAATCAAGTGCACCGCCTCACGGAGAACATACTAGATGGCCTGAATAGACGACTACCCTTATATACAGGAGCGATATTCTTCGATGTGGCCAAGGCGTTCGATAAGGTTTGGCACAACGGCCCAATCTATAAGCTCTACGAAATAGGCGTGCCCGACAGACTAGTTCTCATCGTATGAGACTACTTGTCGAATCGTTAATTCAGATTTCGTGTAGAAGGGACTCTCTCTAGCAGTGGGTCCCTAGAGGCGGAAGTGCCGCAGGGCTCGGTGCTCTCACCTATATTATAAACCCTGTACACGAACGACGTACCCCGACCGCCGCTTGTCCACATAGCCCTCTTCGCGGACGACACGGCTTTAAATGCATCCCACCGTCGCGGTAATCAAATAGGCTACCTTCTCAAAAACGCAACCACTCTCCTGGGCGACTGGTTCAGGAAGTGGCGTATAGAAGTGAACCCCGATAAAAGTGCAGCAGTGTACTTTAATCGAGGTCTCAAACACGGCTAACGGATGAAACCCAGTCGTAATCCGGGTACCACCAAAATGTTTGGCAGACCGATCCCCTGGGAAAATTCAACCAAATACCTAGGAGTCGTTCTAGAATTATTCATTATGTCATTCGAACCGCATATTTCGTGTGACACAAACAAGGCTAAGTTCGTACCTAACCGTCTCTATTATTTGATTAACAAAAACAGTAAAATGACACTTTGTAACAAAGTGACACTTTACGAAACATGTGTTAGACCCATATTAAACTTCGGTAGTGCAGCCTTCGCGCATGCCTTCCCGTCCCATCTTAAAAAATTACAAGTAATAGAACCAACCAAAATGAACCAAAATAGGTTCATGCGAACTGCCACGGGTGCTCCGTGGTACGTTCACAATGTGGACCTACATCGCGACCTCAGAATTTCAAAGAACTATCGGAACGTTACTTTGAAATAACGGCTACTCACCCGAATCCGGTGTTAGCACCCGCGTGTCACTACACACTGGCCGCGAACGCGCCCACAAATCGTATAAGACCCCGCCACGTGTTTTCGGATCCTCCGGACCCAATAACCGCGGCAAACGCTATACTCCCTCGCAACCTGATCATGAACTCACAACACTGTAACATCACACTACACCATCGCCGCCGGTCTGGGCGACGAAGACCTCTCCAAATTAAATTTTTTTCGAAGTATTTAACCTCCTTGCCAGGATGAAACAGCTTCCATAGATAAAATAATTTAGGAGTTTTGGCGCCATCGAGAATGAAGATAGTTGTATTTTTTTCATAATTATTAATATTGCTTATATATTGAGTGAAATTAGTCGATTTTGGTGCCATGTTGTTCAATTTTGTTCAGTGAAAGTGCACAAATAAAATATCATGAAATGTATCGTGTATTTCCTCGCTGCCACCAAATCTCGCTAGACGACCTAGAGTACCGAAGCCACTTAATCAAGACTATGAAGATATGACTTTGTAGATAGTGGCTAATGACTGAAATAAAGACTTAATTAATACGGAAAACATGGCCGCATGGCCTAAAAATCGCCTTAGCCGGCCCTAAACTATCTAGTAACTAACTAAAATAATTTAGTTTATTGCGTTTAGTAGATATTCTGATTCTAAAGAAAGGCATAACAATTAATCACTTAAAAAAAAGTATCTTTACACCCATATCCCCGAAAAGGCAGGCAGAGGCACAACTAGTGCATCCACGACTAACTGGAAACACTAAGTCCTACAGATAAAAGGCAAGTCTGTTGCCAACCTGGCACAATTCCAATTCCGAGCAACGTTTTTTTTTATTAGAAAATTGTAAAAACCTAATTTGCTTTTTGTTAGTTCTTCGGCTAGTCGTGGGTTGTGCCTCTGCAAACCTCTTCGGGGATATGCGCGTAAAAATACTTACTTAATTACTTTACTTTGTATTGTTAATTACTAAAATTGTGTAACAGCCAGAGCAACACGAAAACCTAGTTTATGCAACGAGCAAATGCGTTGTATTTCCTTTAAATTAAAACAGATTTTATATTTCAAGCACATAAACATACAAATAGAATATTTTTTATCCCTAAACCTCAGAAAATAGACACTAGTTCTAGAGAATGCTTGCTCAACTAACGTCCACTTCACACTTTAGAGTACTTAAGATACTTGGCAAAGTGGTACATTTAGAAGCGAGAAAGTCGACTCATTCTTTTTGAAAACCTTGCTCACATTTTTAAATACCTTGCATGTGTGTGTAAAATAATTATTGTATGCCTACATTTAGAATAGTGATTAATAGCGGTGTATGATAAATGCTTTCATAAATTGCGTGATTAAAAAAAATGATCGGTTAAAAAAATCAATAAGAAATATTGTTATGTATATAAAAGTAAAAAAGAATATGAAAATAATGAAAACATTTAGGTAAATCTTAACAAAATGCTCAAAGTTAAATTGTTTACAGAATAACATTAACCAGAAAATAATGTAGCACTTAATGGATATTAGGAACGAATCAGATAATGGATAAATAGCAAATAATTAATATTACATAGAAGGAATAATGATTTTGAGTCTCAAACGAGCGTATTAACAACAGCGTCGCCAAAGGGGGGCAAGAGCGGCAGCTGCCCTCCCCTAGAAATTTTAAAACAGTTGACAAAAATAAAACAAACAGACTTATGTCGTTAACTTGAGTTACTTGATCGATTATTCTTGTACTTTTGCTCCTATTTAAGCGGGAAATAAAAGGCAAATCAAGGTATGAGGGTCCTGGCGTAACCTACCGTTCATATTTTTCTCAATCTCCGTATTAACTTGTCCCCCTCTGATCCATGGACTGGCGACGCTGCTGCCTATTACTATACTATTTATCAAATGAAGCCTCAAACAAAATGAATAGTTCACTTATTTGCAAATCTCTGTCCAGGTTTGAAGAGATTGGTGACCTATTATATCGATTTTATTAAGATTTCTTGTATAAAGACCATATGCCTTTCTGCCAGGCAATTCGTAAAAGGCGAGCATAGGCTTACCGTCACTAACACCGTGTCATCTGACTAGGTGGTAGAGTTTCGCAGCGACTCACCCGGATTGGTACCACCGCCTTACCTATTCTTGCCGCCATAACGTCATGACGTGTTCCGATTTGGAGGGTGAGGTAGACGGTAAACTTACTTTTGCTCGAGGCCTAACATCCCGGCCTCAGGTTGGCCACGCACCATTACAACTTTGGTGTCTCTAGGCGACGTGAATTTCTTACCATCGGGAAATCCGTCTGCTTGTTTGCTTTCAAATATCATAAAAAAAACTTTTAATTGTATACTAAGTAAACGGAAGTATCTATTAATACATATTTTATTATAAGCGTACTATCTGTTACCCGCGGCTTTACCCGATATAAATTGAGATGGAAGCTATCCTACCTTTCAAGTTGGATCAAATTGCTTATGGTGTGCAAAATTTATTAAATGGTTGAGGGGTCCATCGCGAATATATAACGTAAAGCATATATATAGCGTATGGGAAAGCTATCAATGGTTGGGCCATTAACGGTTTTCTTTATATAAACAAACAAGCTATTAAGGAAAGATAGCCGTAGCTGATCACCAGATTATTTAATCAAATTCCCTTAAATCACACAACATTGGCCACTAGGCAATAGCTCAGAGAGTTCGCGTAGGAAGCATTTTTATTTAATGACATTTTAAAACGCAAAAAGAATAATTATTCATCGCCCAAGGTACAAATACAACATCAACCGCACTCTACAAAACGGAAATAAGTTTTTGAATAAAATTAATTAAATAATAAACTAATAAGAAACTTTTCCCCTAAACATAAAAGGTAGATGTATTTTTGATGAAGACAAGAAGACTCATCAGGTATATTTTCTCACTTATAATATGTGTATATTATATACGTCAATTATTTCACTACCAAAACACATCTATATAGTATTACGTGATGCCAAAACTTTGGACCCCTTTTTACGAAAATTGCGCGGACGCAGGAGCATAAAATTTGGCACACTTATAGTTTATGTATAAGAAAAGTGCAGAACGCTAATATTTTTCAATAACAACGCAAACAAAGTACATTAAATCAATAAATAAAACGATACCCATTTTACCATGCATTTGGCACACACAAACAAATATATTGAAACATAAACATAGTATAGAACAAACATAGTATAAAAAATATAATATATGGATGATAACAATAAAAGATCACAGATGGCGCACTAAAAAGTTTAGAAACAAAGTAGTTGGTCTTGAGAAATGAAGATGGCGTTCTTATCTACAAAACATTAAAATTTATTATGGTCGAATTTCGACCAATGGGCGACCACTAATATATAGATATTTTCATAAACTGCATTTCTATAGGAAAATGTACGCTAACTTGTGTAATAATTTAAACCGTAGAGCTTAACATGATCGCACGTTGACACGAACCTTTGATATTCGTAGGATAAAAGCTTTCCAATTCGAATTCAAAGGTTTGTTTCCGATCATTCGGAGTCCGGTCGGTTACTGAGAGTCTTCTTTTGTTAGTTGACTGAACGTATTAGCAATTCAATAGGGTGAGCTTTAGATAGGTATCAATTTCCATTATGTACCACGAATCTCTTCTTTACTTGTTGAGTTGAAAAAATGTATATGAAGGTCTAGTAACTTAATGATCCCCGTGTCGGTCCGGACTCCTTTGCAGAATGACCATCTGCCTTCCTGCCAGGCAGCCCGTAAAAGGCGAGCATAGGCTTACTGTCACTAACATTGTGACATCTGACTAGGTGGTAGAGCTTCGCAGAAATTCACCCGGATTGGTACTACCGCCTTACCTATTCCTGCCGCCATAACGTCATAACGTGTTCCGGTTCGGAGGGTAAGGTAGCCGGTAAACTTACTTTTGCTCGAGGCCTAACATCCCGGCCTCAGGTTGACAATGCACTATTACAACCTTTGATGTCTCTAGGCGGGGTGAACTTCTTACCATCAGGAAATCTGTCTGCTTGTTTGCCTTCCAATATCATAAAAAAATATATTCATTTAACATCCAGGCGTTAATCGCAGTTGTAACTTTCTAAGCATATTCTTCTACTCACATATCACTTCGTCTTCGGGATGTTCAGATATATATATATATATATATATAACCTTTGTTATATATATATAACAAAGGTTTTTTTATAACATTCTAAGGCAATGACGATAATTTCTTATTTTTATGAAAGCAAATTCATTTGTATAATACGAGTGTGTCAAAGCTATTTGCATTGTGGTCATTAAGATTTACAAATATCAGTTATTAGAAATATTTTTGTATTTTGAAAAAAAAAATCTCGTACCGTACCGCAGCCGTACATTACGTTGAAGCGAAAACTTAACGAAAATTTAGAAAACCTTACACAGATTTTTTTTAAACTTATTTTTTCAATTTTTTCAATACTGTTTCTTTTTGCAGACAGACCTATGTCAATGTGTTTGCAATAAAACAGCCCTTACGTTAATATATTTTTTAATATCCAATCAAGTGAAAGCAACTGGCAACGACATACTTGATTGTATACTTAGCGACACCGGTAGAGAAGATGTAACCCAACTTCTGAACATTTTATGCGTCTTACTTGAAGTGAGGATAAAGTTTTCTTAATATATTAATGTTGCAACATTTGATGAAAATATTTTTTTTAATTAAAAATATTGTTTCTAGGATTTTTTGAAGAAACCCAATTTTGTTTTGTTTTATAATATAATCAATTTATTGTGAATTATAATACATCTTATTATCAGCTCGGGGCGATTCTAATGTGGTTCATGTCTACAAATAACTCTTCTTTAAAAAAATTAAATTAATAGAAAAATAGTCCTACTATTCTAACCTCTGGCAACCGCTGTCACATTTGAAACATAGTTTAAAAAACCCGAAACCTTATTTATTTCTTAAAATCTACAAAAAGCAATTTGTTTTCGTAATAACGTTTCTGTCAGTTAATTCATAACATAAGAGCAACACCTTACGTATCTTTGTTTCTCGAACATTTTATGATAGAGTCTAAGTTATGAACTTATTTCATTTCTTCTTGATAAGAATATTACAGAAGATTGATTGAGAAAAAAAAGAAAGAGCTATGGGAATCAAAACAATTTCATTGACAAAAGAACACCAAAAGAGAAATAAAGAGACAGCTTTAATAAACAAAAGATTTCAATTGAAATAAAAGAACCTAAAAACATAAACGAAAATAATCAATTTTATGATTTATTTCAAAAATGTAAGGTGGATTTTTAGTTGCTAAACAACTTTGTTTTGCGAAATTCTGTTGTTTTCTAGTAATTAGCTATATAAACGCCGGCTCGCTGACAAAATATAGTACAATGGGAATACGATCTTTTATTCCGACATTCGGATAGCAAAAAATTTCAGTGTAACGATCCCGTTGAATCAGACAAAAATTTTTTGTATTTCGTGCTAAATACTGACTATTGTTGTACATTTTAATAAAATAAAGAAATACTTGTACTGCTTTGACTGCCTCGTTGGTCGAGTGGCTAGCGTACACGCTTAACTACATCGACCAATCGCGAGTCTCGGGTTCGATTTCTGACAGGGGCAGGCATTTGTGTGATGAACATTTGGATGTCTGCATTTCCGGGTCTGGGTGTTTATTAAATTTATTCTGGTATATATTTAAGTATATCTATGTATTAGTATTGTTGACTAACTCCCATAGCACAAGCAAAATATAATTTGCTTACTTTGGGGTTAGATTCAATTCGTGTAAATTGTTATCCAGGGATATTTAATTTACGTATAACTTACAATTTACTATTTTTTAAATATTCAACCGGTTTCACTTAGAACAGCATCATAAGGGCTAAAACTTAAACTAATATATAATATTTTTGTTCTTTTATGTTACATAATATGAAGGCAAACAAGTAGACGGATATTCTGATGGCAAGAAAATCACGCCACCTAGAGACACCAAAGGTTGTAACGGTGCGTTGCCAACCAGAGGCCGGTATGTTAGGCCTCGAGCAAAAGCGAGTCGGGACGAGTCGCGGCGATACTCTACCACCTAGTAGGATGTCGCGGTGTAAGTGACGGTAAACCTATGTTCGCCTTTTACGAGCTGCCTAGCAGGAAGGCAGATGGTCTATTCTGCAAAGGAGCCCGGACTAACGCGGGGACATACTTTCCGTACTGTTTCATGTTTGCACTAGGTCAAGATCTACCTTTTCCAAACTTATCAAAATCAATATGTTACTAGCGGAGTGATTACGTAATAAACGAAAATCGACAACATTTGAGTTTACAGTATAAAATAAACCTAATAGTTTTTAGTGTTCTCTAAGGAAATTTCAGTTCCCATTTTTATTTTAATTTAGAGTACTTCAGTACATTTATAAAGCGGATATTTTTCACATACGCTCGCTGCTAATGGCTTGCACTCGGAAGTTACCGCTGCGCTCGCTTCTTAACGAAACAAGATGACACCTTGAGTAATAGTCTCAGCATTCACGTCAGGTTACACCCAAACATAATTTTTCTTCGTAAAATATCACGCTACGTCCATCCGTGGAATGAATACGACCGATAGCTTGGATGGTAAATTTTCTTTTGCTCTAGTATTATAGAGAGATTTAGTTTACACAGTTTTTTTTTCTAATATAGATTCGACTTGAAAACCTTAGATGTTAAGTTTTGATAGTTAATAATATTTACACCCAATAACCCGGTTAAGGATTTTAATCGACCCCAAAAACAAGGTAGTTTTTCTGTATGTTTAATATACGATCTCTTGCCCAGTAAATAATGGATTTTGAAGTTTCTTTTTACGTACTTTTAAGCCAGTCAAGTACGTTCCTTTTAAGTCATTCACAACAGTCCCCATATAAAAATTATAAGAAATACTAATTGGCTTTTTTGAAATGTATGTTGTAATCTTACATTGTTTATTTTTGATATAATATCTTCGTCCTAAAATGTTTGATTTTAAAAGGTTTTTATAATAGATACTAGATTGCAATACTCTTGCAATTATATAGTCCCAGGTTGCGATGGTGTCGAATCAATCTGAGAATAGGATATTTACGATACATTTGTAAATAAATAAATATCCCTGGTTACACAAATTGAATCTAATCCAAAAGTAAGCCAATCATATACTCATACGTAAAAATACTTATATATAGCAGAATAAATTTAATAAATACCCAGATCCAGTCACACAGGAAATGCAGACATCTTAATGTTCATCACAAAAATTGAAAGTAGGGAATCGAACCGGAGCCTTGCGGTTGGTCGGTGTAGTTGTTCGTGTACGCTAGCCACTCGACCAACGAGGCGGTCAATTCAAATTTACAAAAAGTATCTTCACGCCCATGTCCCTGAAGAGGTAGGCAAAATCACAACCAGGCCACCCACGACTAGCCGAAGATACTAAGTACCACAATTGATAGTTGACAAGCCTATCGCCAACCGGGTACAAATTCAATTCCAGGCAATATTTTTTTTATTAGAAAATTGGAAAAACCGAATTTGCTTTTTATTTTGTTCTTTTTGTTCAAATTTACAGATCTCCAAACCGGGATATTTTTGCAGTCACGGTGTTAGTACCACTAATATAGATTCTCGTTTCTTAGCAGTTTCCTGACTGGTAGGCAGTAAAGTCAAAGGAGTTCAGGAAAAGATATTGCTAAAAGCAAGTTGTTGTAGAAGAGAAAATCACTTTGCAATGGAGTTTAGGGCGAATAGCACCAGTGGACCGCGAAATTAGTTCCAACTTTTCTCATACGACCTAGCTCGTGAACATTAAAGTGGGTTACCACTTTATAATTTTATTTTGTATTTGTATTGTGGCAATATTTTTAAATGAAATCAAATTTGTTGCTAGTTAAATATCGCTGTTCTACCTATAATCACGTCTTGTACATGTTCTTCATCTTAATCGACTTATATATTTATATTTAATAGTGGTTGCCCATTGGTCGAAATTCGCCTATAATTAATCTTAATGTCTGTTTGATAAGAACTTAATGAATATAGTCTGTGCACCGTTTGTGATCTTCTATCGATATTATAAGTTGTATTTTGTTAGTGCGTGTTAAATATTTTATGGTAGTATAATATGTAATGTTTTATTTTTTGATTTATTGCAAGCATTATTATTAACAAAGTTTAGCGTCTTGCACTTCTCCTACACATAAACTATAACTGTGCCATATTTTATACTCCTTCGTCTTAGCAATTTTCGTAAAAAGGGGTCCAAAGTCTTTGCTTCACATATTAATATTATGATATTTATAATATACGAGTTAAGTTTCCTAAAAGGACATGTAACAAATGGACACCTATGTATCACACAGGATATATTCATTAATTTATTTTATGATATAGGTAAGCTAACAAACACACGGGTCCCCTGATAGCCACAACCTTAGCCTATAGACACTATTGAAGTTACAGGTGTGTGGCTGTCCTGCGGCCATTTCTAGTTATGCCTATTTGTTATGCAAGCCAGCCAGTTAAGGCTACCCTATTTTCGGAGCGGGAAGCGGTAGCGATAACGGAACATGATAGATAGTGAATAGGTGAATGTGAATAACATTCGAATTCAATCCTAATATGATAACGCTAGTTTCTTAGCCTGGGTCGTTAATATGTTAGTTTATTTTTTATGATATTGGAAGTCAAACAATCAGATGGATTTTCTGATGGTAAGAAATTCACTCCGCCTAGGTGTTAAGTGGTATTAGAGCATTGCCAACCTGAGGCAGGGATGTTAGGCTTCGAGCAAAAGTAAATTTACTTATCCTCCGAACCGGAAGATGTTAATGGTAAGCACTGACATTATGGCGACAAGAATAGGTAAGGCGGTGGTACCAATCCGGGCCAGTCACTGCGAAACTCTACCACCTAGTGACAGTGTTAATGACGGTAAGCCAATGCTTGCCATTTACGAGCAGCCTGGCACAGGAAGGCGAATGGTCTATTCTGCAAAAGAGCCCGGACGAACACGGGGAAATCATTTATTAAACCATTTTATCAGTCTATATAAGCTTTCTTATCAGCTAAGTGACCGAGGTCCAAAGGACAACAACGCACCTACAACATCTATTGTATCTGGCTCTGGTTAGGTATCTCTTACCATCAAGGCCACGCGTTGTTCGCTGTCTTTTGCCATAAAAAAAACTTTGTCACCAATATCAAAGACATACAATAAAAATAACTTTATGATTTTTATATAATTCAAAAAGTATTCCTCCATTCGCAAGATACAAGTACTTGTTTTATTTATTAATGCGAAAAAATATTCTTTTGCTAGAAAAAGTTCTGAACTTCTTTATCGCAAAACTTTTATGGTTGTTACTGGGAGTGATTTTATTATTTTCAAGATGAGAAATTGTCCGCGATTTGGCTTCGCGGACTTTAAATGGACGTTGCTTTTTAATGACATAATATTTTAAAAGTTTTATTGTTAATGTGATGTCTTCATTTCGATATAAAACAAAGAATGCTTTGGAATTTGAACTATGAATATAAACTTTTCTATTTATACTTTTTATGGTCGATATGTGGTTCTTCCCGAGTTGGTCCGGGCTCCTTCGTAGAATAGACCATCTACCTTCCTGCCAGACAGCTCGTAAAAGTCGAACATAGGCCTACCGTTACATACACCGTTACGTTTACTAGGCGGTAGAGTTTTACAGCGACTCGGCCGGATTGGTACCGCCGCCTTACCTGTTTTTGCCGCCACAACGTCAGTGCTTGCCGTTGACGTGTTCCGTTTCGGAGAGTAAAATAGCCGGTAAACTTACTTTTGATCGAGGTCTAACATCCCGGCCTCAGGTTGGCAACGCATCATTACTATCTTTAGTGTATCTAGGCGGCGTGAATTTCTTACCACCAAGAAATCCGTCTGTTTGTTTGCCTTGTGTAACTTTTAAACGGCACTCATACTTTTTAATTTCATATAGTTTTTAAACAGACCGTCTTTCGCTGGTGATTAACAACCAAGTATATAAAGCCTCTGTGGTCTAGCGGTCCGGCATCGGACTTGACTTCTACAGTAACGTGTCTTCCATAACTACAGTAACGAGTACTGATTTATGATGAGAGGAATAAGGCAGCGATACTAGTCATCATCATATAACTCTACAAAGTACTACATTCATAGCCATCGTGACGTGGCAAGAAGGAAAGTAGTTTATGAGTATTTGTCGAAGCCCTGGACACCACTTCATTGCTCATGATGTATAGCCCTTTGGCAATAACCCTATTCCTTTAATTTTTATCGAAACAGATATAGATTTTGTGGCCTTATTTTCAACGTTATGACACTCACACCAATTCAAACAACGAATATAAATACTAAAGGTTCCTGGACAAGTTACACAAATTGGACCTAATCCCAAAGTAATATATAAATACTTGAATAGATACCAGAATAAATACCCAGATCCGGAAATGCAGACCTCTAAATATTCATTACACAAATGTCTGCCCCCGTCGGGAATCATACCCGAGCCTCGCGGTTGGTCGATGTAGTTAGGCGTGTACGTCAGCCACTCGACCAACGAGGCGGTCAAGATATGTAAGATCATGCATAACTTTAAAACTAAAAAGAAGTAATTTCACGCCCATGTCCCAGAAGAAGAGCACACAGACTCAACTAAGAAGGCTAGCCGAAGATGCTTAGTCCCACAATGTGTTGGGTGGCAAACCTAATGCCAACTGACCTCATACCCAATCCATGCAACTTTACTTTTATCGGGTAATTGAAAAAGAAAACACATTTTTTTTGTAGCCCGACTCGTGGATCGATTCCGGGACTTCAAGTCTAGTCCATCACCGGACCGCGCAACCAACGAAGCGACTTTTCGTAAACTTAAATTGGTCATATATACAACATGTATGATGCATCATATATATTTTTTTATCACTATTTTCTTTAAACCAAATGAAAACGAAAGAGACAGGACATTTCAAATAAATTAGTAAGTACGTATTCAACGTTTTATAGCACCTTTCCGACGACAGCACGTAGATGATTGCGATCTACAACTGTTAAAGTATTTCTTGCAATCTGAATCCCTTATTCCGTCTTTTTCTTTTGCGTTCATTTTGGAAAGAGAGGGATAATTTAAAAAGAATTTTGGGATGCAGAACAGCATTGGCACAATTGTCTCCAAATTAACCTATTCAAGCTTCAATAAACACTAAGAGCCTTATTGTTATGTTCTCACCAAATCTAAAGGATATTGAGCTTCGTATTTGGCACGCGTCGAGCATACTAAACACATTGGCATGCAGCATGTACAGCTAAGCTAATTTGAGCAGTGATTGACTTAGGAATTCTCTATATTGAAACTGATTTCAGAACTTAATTACAATTTTGATACAATACTTTGATATTTTAATTGCCACCTGTGTGGTATAGAGCTCTGATGTTGGCGTTGACAACATGAGGTCCCGGGTTCAATTCCTGGGTCGTGCAACTCTTAAATGTGTTTTTAAATTTTCTAACTAAACAAATCATCCAGCTAGGTTGAAGAACGTCAGTAGGCTGTAGATTTGTCTATTATATTGTCGGGCGAAATATTTACTAATTGTGGGTGTCCTGGTTGCACCTTTTCCCATCTTTTAGATTATATGAGGAGAAGCTAATTTTACTTTGCAAAGTAAAAGTAAAATTTAAATTAATATCCCGATGGTAAGGACTCCATGTTATAAATGAGTATACATCACTCTGATTATATCGCAACGTACTACGTAGACTGGAGGTTTGGCTTCGGACTTGACTACTTGAGATGCCAGGTTCGCCCCTGGATCAGGCAACAAAAAAATGTGTGTTTTCAATTTTTTTATAAAACCAACGCTACCCAGGATGGGATATGTGCCCGGTTGACGATAGGTTTGCCACTTACCACATTGTGGGACTTAGTGTCTTCGGCTATTTGTGGGTGCCTTGGTTGTGTCTCTGCTTATTTTTTGAGGATATGGGCGGAAAGTTATTTTTTTTTTACTTTAAGATAAAACAGTTATTAACAAACAGCACTCTAACGCTAGTTTTTAAAAATAGAAACAAACCAAAAGAGCAACCAGACCTAGATTCTTTGCCTTTGAAACTAAAACTAACATTTTTAAACAACTTTTTATTTAAATACATGTAAGTTGTTTTTAACAGAAAGTTCTTGTAAACAGTGAGCGTAAACGTTTCAAATGTTAAAATATTTAAAAATGCAGACGAGAAACTCAACGAGAGGCAATAAAAATATTTAAAATTTGCTATGGAGAACGTCGCAGCAGTCACAAGTTTTGAATAAAAACAAAGATGTTTACAATTTACGGGTGAAATGAGGTCCGTGTGGTATGAATATAAAACAGGAGAGTTTAGTAGTATATTTCATATTTTTTTACAAATTAACCTTTTGGACTAACATGTTGCTATCGCTTTTTTGTCCAGCCATCAAAAATTCAAAAATTGTTTAACAAAAACTATAATTAACTGGTAATTTAAAGGGTTTTTTTTAATTGTGTTTTTTAAAATGTATGTTTTCACTTTTTTCATGAAATAATATTTGTAGTTGGACGTAAAATAATATTTGTGCTCTAATTTTGTGGAATACAGTCTAGTTCTCCTGATATTGTAACGAAGCAAAATGTTCGTTGTGTCGGACTACTGAGACAATTTGGAGGATTTTTGTTTTGAAGAGATAGATATATTTGGGGATTTTAAGCCTTAGGTACGCCCAGTCCATTTACTAAGCAGCGTCTTTCCTGATCGAGTTGCGCTATTAAAAGTTTGTATTAAATATATAATAAATCTTTTTTTGACGGGGCATAGCATCAAGGTCGTTGTCGACGGTGCGTGCTCGGAGTCCAAACATGTCAATGCTGGTGTTCCCCAAGGCTGTGTGATTTCTCCTACTTTGTTTCTTCTGCATATCAATGACATGTTGCAAATTAGTGACACTCATTGCTATGCAGACGACACTACTGGGGAAGCCTTATACTTTGGCCGACATAATATATCGCGGGAACATGTCATCGAGAGCCGGAACCAACTTGTGTTTAAAATTGACAATCTTTTGTCTGAAATTTCGTTTTGGGGCCAGCAGAATCTGGTGCATTTTTACCCTAACAAGACACAAGTTTGCGCGTTTTGTCGCATCTCCTCGATTTGAGAGCGTTTCCCTTTCTGCCACAGCCTGCATTGGTATACTCGGCGTTGACATTTCGAGTAATGTTCAATTTCGTGGTCATCTGGAGGAGAAGGCTAAAATAGCCTCTAAAAAACTTGGTATGCTCAGTAAAGCGAGACAGTATTTCAAGCAGGCCCATTGCTTGCAACTATATAAAGCTCAAATTCGGCCTCATATGGAGTACTATTCTCAACTCTGGGCAGGGCTCGACAGTACCAGCTCCTTCCGTTTGACCGCATTCAACGTAGAGCAATTTGAATTGTCAATGACCGGGCAATTACCAAT
>NJDC01001061.1:28841-45501 GCA_002245475.1 Calephelis virginiensis
TGGTCATCTGGAGGAGAAGGCTAAAATAGCCTCTAAAAACTTGGTGTGCTCAGTAAAGCGAGACAGTATTTCAAGCTGGCCCATCGCTTGCAACTATATAAAGTGCAAATTCGGCCTCATATGGAGTACTGTTCTCAACTCTGGGCAGGGGCTCCACAGTACCAGCTCCTTCCGTTTGATCGCATTCAACGTAGAGCAATTCGAATTGTCAATGACCGAGCAATTACCAATTGGCTTGATTCTTTAGCGTTGCGTAGAGATGTTGGGTCACTCAGTGTTCTCTAGCGCATCTATAATGGGGAATGCTCTGAGGAGTTGTTTGGTTTAATTCCAGCCGCTGAGTTCCACCTTCGGACATCGCGTCAGAGCTTAAGGTATCATGCCCATCATCTCGATGCGTGGCGGTCTACAATCGTGCGATTCCGAAGACATTTTCTACCCCGTGTAACACCTTTGTGGAATCAGTTACCGAGGGCGGTATTCCCAAACAATTATGACTTAGGAACCTTCAAGAAAAGAGCGTACTCATTCCTTAAAGGTCGGCAACGCATCTGTGATACTCCTGGTGTTGCGGATGTCCGTGGGCGGAGGTGATCACTTTCCATCAGGTGACCCACTTGCTCATTTGCCTTCTCTTCTATAAAAAAAAGCAAGAAGTTGTATCTTAATTATTCTATTTTTGTTTAACACCAAAATCAAATCAAATTAAAATGAAAACCAGATCACGTTTTTGGGTTTATGTTTAATGTTTTTTTTTGTTTTGGGTATATTTATGGGAATAAAAAATCGCTGTTTTTGGCAAGTAGCCGAACACGATTTGGCACACCAGGCTATTTAACTAAATCAAAATTTCACGGTTTTAAGAAGATCATGGATCATGTTCGCTGAACTATAGTCATAAAATAATTTCTATATTAGTTTTTGGCTTAGAGACTTTTCTTAAACCTTGATATATTATAGGTAAGTGATCATATATTTTTTATAGATAATTAGCTGATTGATGTTTTAAATACTTATTTGATTTTGTTAAAAACACGTAAAAATTACAAACTTATATGACTTTGTTTTAAACATGCGGCTCTTCCAGGGAAAACATTGAAGTTACACGGACTACTATACAAATACGAGTATATTTGCCTTCAGCATGTGAGTGGATATAGCGGGAATAGCGGATTCTCCGTAAAAATTTTACTATTCATATTAAAGCTATTCCTACTTAAAACATAACTTCTTAAAAATAAAGCAGTTTCATTTTAGCTCCATTATTATTATTTGGGTTAAATTTTCACTAATGTTGAGACAAAAAAAATGTGCAGCTCATGTGCATCATAGTCCGGTAAAGTTGTAAAAACCGCGAGCTTAGCAACATATTAGCCATTTTAAAAAAAGTGGCTAATAAAAGGTCTTAAACATTAAGGTGATTATTTCTCTTCCTTTTTTTAATGATATTGAAATGCAAACAAGCAAACGGATTTCCTGATGGTAAGAAATTCACGCTGCCTAGAGACACTAAAGGTGGCAATGGCGCATTTCCAACTTGTGGCCGGGATGTTAGGCCTCGAACAAACGTAAGTTTATAGCCTATAAGCAAGCTATATAGGCTAAGAATAGGCAAAGCGGTGGTACCAATCCGGCCAGTTGCTGCCAAACTCTAACACCTAGTCAGATGTTACGGTGTTAGTGACGGTAAGCCTATGCTCGCCTTTTACTGGCAGGAAGGCAGATGGTCTATTCTGCAACCTTAAAAAATCTTTAAATTTAGTTATTATTCCGTTTTAAATATATTTTAACTAGTTTAATATAAAACAATACTAAAATACAACAATAATCAAATTGTTATCTACAATAATTATAAATGTACCACAAATGCAATTCACGCCTTTTGGGGTTTCGCTGTCAAATGGCAAAAAACATATAGATTAGACATATCCGTCTACGCGTCTTGCGTTAAGTTTGCTACCTATTACAATGTGGGACTAAAGTCTAAGACCTAAGTAGTACTTAACATTGGCTTAGGTAGGTAGGTAGGTAGGTAGGTATTGGCTTAGGTATTATTTTCGATCAGCTAATCGTAGATATTCTGATTGTATCTCTACTTTTCATTAGGATACGGTTATGAAGAACTTACTTTTTTAAGTATTGCCAACAAAATATCACATAACAGTTAGCGAGAAATCTTTCTTCTCCACTCGAAACTTTCCCTTACAAGTTCTCACTTACCGCTAATTTCGTTTGTGTGAACTGTCTAAAACAAACTTTTGGTCTTTTTACAAAGTAGGCTAACGTCGAAATACGTTTAATTACTTGCCAAGAAGCCGCCGGCAGCTGGTCTCAACTTTCTTGTGCAGCTTGCAGTTTCAAAAGGAAAAAGTTTTTGTGTTCAGATCAGATGAGACTTGCGATATAATGAGTTCTTTTTATTTAATAACTTTATTGTCCCTAATGAAATTCTTCATGAAGTTCATTCGGGAGTAAAGTTTGGGAAATCTTGGATTTTGCGTCAGAAATAATTGCTTCATTTCTCCCATGGCGAAAATCTGTGGAAAAGTTTGCAACTCACCCTGGTAAGAGACTATTAAATAGAAGTAGCCTATAATCTCGGAAAAATATGTTTATTAAAAACATTATTTTCAAAAGCCATTGCCGTTTAATGTAGACTAAGATTTCGGTTTGTCTTTTTCATTTAAATAAACATTATAGAAGTTACCACATATTTAAAATTACACGTGACCAAACAAATGGTTGTACCGAAACGACTGCCATCTAGTGAAGTCAAAATAAATTCATTTGTATGGAGTAGGTTGCATTAATTGCACTTTGAAAGCCCGGTGAAGTTGTCAAAACCGCGAGGTTGGCAACACGTTAGTCATTCCAATTGCACTTTGTGTGAAAACTTACCATATGGAAGAGATATCAATAGTGAACTTAAAAATAAAAGTTACCAATTTTGAACTAGTATTTTTTTTGTAATAAACAAAAATATAAAAAAAATAATAACTCTTAAACAATAGTTATTACTCGTATTTTGGTGATATTTTAAACTGTAGTGTATTTTAGAATTATTTACCCGCAATGGTAATAATATCCCATAAAAAGTTATAATTTAGATGGATATTTACTATTTTATATAAAACATTTTTTTTAAGAAACGTTTAGATCCAAAAGCAGGAATTATGAATATTTAAAGTAAATAATATTTGCATTATTAAGTATGTGTAAAAATCTCTAGAGGGCATTTAGTGCAAGCCAGAAAAAAATATGAAAACTTAGTGTAAGTTTTATGCTACTGTTTAGAGTATATAACCATCAAAATTCCTAGAAGTATAGTACTTCTGGTTCATAAGTCATATTTTTCAAAATATTTGACAAAAATCATTACATATCTTTTAATATAAACAACTACTATGGAATTTTATTTTTATTATATTATTATAGAACACATGTGCCAATTTTCACTTAAAAATATTTTTGGTTCTGCGTTAAAGAAAAAAAAGCACATTTTTAGGTATATCTCGGAGCGCAACCCCCTAAAGCAGGGAAATTACATTGAATGTATTATAATACAGTCATACTATTTTATAAAATATTAATTTGCAAAGTATCTTTAATGCAACCTTATATTATCTTATATTCACCAGACTAATCACCTCGCGTACCCCTTTTGCCGCTTCTTGCAGACCGCGGCCGCGGGGATGCGTATTTATATGTCCATACCCAAAAAAATTCAAAGTTGCTTTATGCAGGGTTCGAGTGTTGAAATTTATAACAATTGACAATTAAAAAAATAATGTATAGAAGCATGGGATACTAAGTTTTAAATGTTATAGATACTTTATTAACAGATTCATAAAGCAAATATTATGAATTTAATAATACCCGGATTACATTTACACTTTTACAACTTTCCCACAAGTACTTATTTAGTGAAAGGAATAAAAAGTGCTATCTTATTACCTCTCTCAAAAAGTAACGTACCTAATCGTCAGATTTCCTTAATATCGATCGGTTATGTAGATTAGGCAAGAATTGAGATCATTAGATAAAAAATCCAAAAATGTTAAAAACGTTTTCTTTTTTCCCAAATAGGTCAACTGCACATATATTTTTTAATATTTAGTGTATAGGATTCACTCTTCTACAGTTTTGTTATTTTGTAAGCATAGATTCATTAGGTATTGAGAACACTTAAACACGTAACCTTATTATAAAATTAAACAAGCATGTCGCGCATATTTACAATAAAAAGTTTTTTAATCCACTATTTTTTTATTTGATCATATAGAAAATTATTTTTGATTTTTAATTCTTTTTATGTATTTGTTTTTTATTATACTATATAGGCGTTTTTAAAGAATAATTTATTAAAATGTATGCATTTAAAAAATCTACGTCATTCAGATTTAACGTCTACTAAGTTCCATGAAAATGGATTTTACACTCGTAAACTTCGATACAGTCGAAAAAGTAAGCAAATAATATGAAAGTGGATGGTTATAGGCACTCAAAAATTAATATACCTAGCAAAATTAAGGTAGACATTACACGACATTGCTTGGGTTTTATCCGAGTGTGGTGTCAAGAGTAACAAATTGAGAAAGCTAGGCAGGTCTCTAGACATTGTGACATTTGGCACTCGATACTCTCTGCCTACCTTGCACGAAATTTGGCGTTAAGATGATATATACATAAATGCGAAGTTGTAGGTAATCGGATTAGTGACGCTACAGCAAAATACAAGTTTTTTTGATCAAAAATGTCTTTTAAAAGTGCACATTTTGAAGTTTGTCGTGAAATATATTCCCCTAAGGGCTGACATACATTTCCACCTGACGACGTCGTGTCATGGTACGGCAAAACTTGATAAAGCTCACGCTGTGTTCAACACGATTTTAAAACCGTTTTCCAGAATCAACCACCGCGTCTATTGCCGTCAAGACTGCATTTCGAAACATGCGTCAGTACTTACAATGACGATGCGATCACATTTGACTGACAGGATACACGTGACGTCATTTGTTTGATGACAGTTGCAACGTCAGTGAAGATTTTTTAAAGTCTACTGACTACTCTACATCAGGTGTGGCCAACTTGATTAGACATAAGATGTACTGTTTACTAGCGAAACCCTGTGCGATCTACCAGTTACATATTTCTCGAAAACATATATGAAACAGATAGTGTTTAGTATATAATCACAACATATTTTTATCGAACAGTCTTAGGAGTTCCTTTTCGTGTTACATATAAGATTGTTTGCTTAAATTTACTTAATACTTTGGAATGGAAGTCTTGATGATGTTTACTCAACATTTATAGGTCCTCTGTGAGTGTGAGCATTGCGTTGCAATATCTTTCATTAGTTTAGTATTTTTTTATGATATTGGAAGGCAAGCAAGCAGACGGATTTCCAGATGTTAAGAAATCCACGCCGCCTAGAGACACCTAGGTGGTAATGGTGGGTTGCTAACCTGAGAGCCGGTATGTTAGGCCTCGAGCAAAAGCAAGTTTATCGGCTACCTTACCCTCCGAACCGGAACACGTCATGACGTTAGGGCGGCAGGAATAGGTAAGGTGGTGGTAGCAATCCGGGCGAGTCGTTGCTAAACTCTACCACCTAGTCAGATGTCACGGTGTTAGTGACGGTGAGCCTATGCTCACCTTTTACGAGCTGCCTGGCAAGAAAGGCAGATGGTCTATTCTACAAAGGAGCCCAGACCAACACGGGGTTAATTAGGGGTTAGTTGTTAATTACGTTGCGCAATCTGGTCTATTTATTTATATTATTTCCTAGCCATGATCGACTGGACATTGGCTACACATGCTCTACATCAACATGGCTCTGCAATTGTGTCGACAGGTGCTTACCCTGACGAGGTGTAGGACAGATCTCTACCACCAGTCTGATGGTAATATATTTACCTGTGTTCGCTTTTTATGAGCCGCTTGGCAGGAAGCAGATGGTCTATTCTACCTAGAAATCTAGACCAATATGATAAAATCACTTACATGGATTCTTAATAATATCGTATTTGTCTTCATGAAATGCTTAGTATATTTATATATTACGAGTACTAGTTTTCCTGGCGAACTTTGTTCCACCCGTTCCATTTGTATGGAAAACTTAGAGTTGTTTTTCCTAATTTCTTAATTTCTTTTTTTTATGATATTGGAAGGCAAGCAAGAAGGCAGATTTCCTGATGGTAAGAAATTCACGCCGCCTAGAGACACCTATGGTGGTAATGGTGCGTTGCCAACCTGAGACCGGGATGTTAGGCCTCGAGCAAAAGTAAGCTTACCGGCTACCTTACTCTCCAAACCGGAACACGTCATGACGTTATGGCGGCAGGAATATGTAAGGCGGTGGTACCGATCCGGGCGAGTCGCTGCGAAACTCTATGACCTAGTCAGATGTCACGGTGTTAGTGGCGGTAAGCCTATGCTCACCTTTTACGAGCTGTCTGGCAGGAAGGCAGATGAGGCAGATGATTGCAGAGCAAAGGAATTCGGACCAACACGAGGAATCAACTTTTTCGCTGATTGTCCTTTTTTCTTGTCTTTTAAACCTTCTCTGGACTTTCACAAATAATTCAATACCGAAATTAGTCAAATCGGCCCAGCTGTTCTCGAGTTTTAGCGAGACTAACGAACAGCAATTATACATAAAGAAGAAGATATACGTATAAAAGAAGTTTTGTGGTTAGTTTTGTCTATTCTGCACAAAGTGCAATCAATTTCCACTTCTTTGTTTTGACAAACTAAACTCTAGTTAAATTTTCATCGCAGTAACTGAATTTGAACCTCGGTAATTGGATTATTCGGACACACAATGCCGTCAATCTAAGATGTTCCTCTGTTCAGAACGCCTTCATTTCGTATCTCTATAACTTATATACTAGTTGTGATATCTTCATTCAATACGAAATAGCATGGAATATATAACAATATAGATAGAGGATGTTTCAAAAAGTGGAGTCGTATAAGTTTGACGTTTTTGTGTTCGTCTGTAACATCATAACTTTTGAACTGATGGGCCGATTTGACGTTTATATTTTCTAAGCAAACATTTATATTTTGGCTCCACTCAGTTATATATATTATTTATGTATAATTTATTTTGGTTTCATTTTATAAGCCTTGCTATACTTGTTATAAAAATTGCAAATTCGACTCGCATTTGGTTAGTTTTTTTTTATAACCTGATTTTATTAAGCTTTTCCCGTGTTGTTCCGGGCTTTTTTTGCAGAATAGACCATCTGATTTCTGCAAGGCAGCTCTCAAAAGGCAATGATAGGCTTACCGTCGCTAACACCATGATATCCTGTACTTTACAGGTAGTAGAGTTTCGCAGAGACTTAGCCGGATTAGCTCCTTACCTATTCCTGCTGCCGTAACGTCAGTGCTTGCCGTTGAATAATAATAAATAAATAAATATACCTAGATAATTTACACAAATTGAACCGAACCCCAAAGTAAGCAAATTATATGCTTGTGCTATGAGTGTTATTCAACGACACTAATATATATAAATACTTAAATAGATACAAGGATAAATTTAATAAACACCGAGATCCGGAAATGCAGACATCTAAATGTTCATCATACAAATGCCTGCCCCCGTCGGGAATCGAAACCGAGCCTCGCAGTTGATAGGTGTAGTTAGGCATGTACGCTAGCCACTCGACCAACGAGGCGGTTGAAGTATTCCGGTTCAGAGGGTAAGGTAGCCGATAAAGTTACTTTTGCTCGAGGCCTAAAATTTTGGCTTCAGATTGACAACGCACCATTGTCACCTTTGGTGTCTCTAGGCGCGGTGAATTTCTTAAATTCAGAAAATCTGTCCACTTGTTTGCCTTCAGATTTCATAAAACAAAGTTTACTAGTGGTGAGTGAGTAAACCAGCCTTATTGAGGAATGCGAATATAGTTCATGAACAAAACATGATCATTCTGAGCTAAAAAAAATACACAGCCGCGCATATCTGTACAGGGACTTTGCTTAGTCTAATATTGGCCTGAGGATTGTTTTTATAATCATAATAAAAATAATATAAATCAATCCCCAGCCGACTAAGGGGTAAGAAGCGGTACATAAAGTCACTTTCACACTATAACAGGATCAGATCTTTAAGCCCACAAACTGTACAAAATAGTGTGACGTAATATGCAATAAAAAACTGGCCAAGTGCAAGTCGGACTCGCGCACTGAGGGTTCCGTAGAGTATTTTTATTATATCATGTAAAGTATATATTCAGACGCAATTTTTTCTTTATCTGTACTATAAGATATTGCTGTAATCCAAATTTCCAGATTCTTAGGTCAAAAGAAGCCTGTACCTTTTGATTCCCTTGCGAGTTTTGAATTTGCGGCATTAATGGCTGTATTTCTGGATTGCGTTGGATTGATTTTTTACAGCAAAGGACAGTAAAGTTGATAGTTTGACATACATTTTAGTTTGACAATTCCACTTATTTCTGAGAAATGGGACTTAACTGACAGATAGACTGTCGAACAACCAATCGATGCTATAAAAGTTTCGTTTCTTCTGTCGAAGACCCTATAAAATACAAAAACGTGGCAAGTTGCTCATTTTTGCTCCAAAAATACTTGTCTTCCCTTTATTCTCACGATCAAATTTAAATAACATTATTTAGTCACTCTTCACTAAATAATATAAAACAAAGTCGCTTCCTCTGTCCCTATGTCTGTTTGTATGCTTAACTCTTTAAAACTACGAAAAGAATTTTTATGCGGTTTTGTAACAGATAAAGTGGTGGAAAAGGAAAGATTTTATGTATATTTTATAATCGTGTGAAGCTGGGGCGGGTCGCTAGTATTATATATAAGTGAAGTTAATAAGCTGAGTAAGAATCTTCTTAACGGCTATAGAAGCGTACTCCTAAAATCTCATACTAAATCTTTGCTTAGCTAAGATTAAACTAGTCACACGAGCTGTACTAACTTTGCTGTAACGATTTTTAATATACCTCTTATTGCCAATTTAGTTCTTATCTTTAAAGCAATAAGGTTGAGTTCTGTATAAACTGTTATATATGGAGTTAATCTGTTACTGCCTTGCAATTTATACCAGCGGCATCAAAAGCCAAGGGACCAGTTGAGGTAAGCATAAGTATTATTTTAACAAAACGCCAACAACACCTAAGGGGAGTTTGAAAACAATTTCTAAGTATGTGGAGAACGGCTACAACGGTGAATGATAAACCTTTCATATTGTAGTCACAAATAAGTGTAAAATAAAATACCGTTTAAGTTACTGTAAAAAAATATATTAGATGGTATGTAGAGCCTAGCTTGTCAACGATCCGTAATACGTTAGTGTAACCATTGATAGTTTGCCTCAGACTAACGAAGCGTATAAACAACGCTAGATTAAAATATTATCGTTATCAATCATTGACAAACGACTGTAGTTATATTTTATACTATTCGTAAAAAGAACTAACTTTCGTAAGCAAAACGATTCGTTTCTTGAATATAGGAATTGGGCATTAACCATTTTATCACTGTATGTACTATGGTATATTAGTATAACACCGTGATCGGTGAATACATTTTTTAACTTTCGCCAATGTGACGGTAGCAAAACTGTATCATCACTTCCGATCTCGGAGACGAAGATCTCTTTTCCGCCTGGCGCTTAACGTCGAGCGACGAGTAACTACTCTTCCAATCAATCCACCCAGTAACCAAAACGCAGCAAAAAGTCAAGGTTTGGTCTCACGGGAGACATTCGTTATTGCTGAGATGTAGATAATGAATAGTCCAATCCATTTAAATAATAATATCTTGGGCTGAGCACTCTGCTCGGCCACAATGTCTGCTGAAGTTGTAAAAACCACGAGGTAGCATATTATGAACATGAATCAGAATCACAATATGGTATATTTACCATAGAACATATTATAAAAGGCACTGTGATTAATATAATACTAAAATCTATCACCGGATCGGAACGCGGCTATACAAGAGAAGATCCGACGAAAGGAAGTCAGCGGGCTTGGTCTTTTTTCATCATTTTACAACCTGTATTAATATATACAATAATAGTAATCAATAATAAATAGTATACAATAATAAATTGTAGTAATCGGAGATATACACCGGAGATTGGTATGAGAACAAATTATGCTCTCTTATGTGCTAAATATTCAGCAACGGTAAAATAGGTAATCTTTTTTTATATAATTTAAATTTGATACATTTTTTAGGGTTCCGTTACCAAATACCCGAACGGAAGTAAAAACGGAACCCTTGTGTATTCACAAGACGGCAGTCTATTTATCTGTCTGTCTGAATTTTTGGGGTTCCCCATACTTAGAACTGAAACTAATTTTTTTTCGTCAAACCTATACGTGTGGAGTATCTGTGCCGACGATATATTTAGGTTTTTAATATAATTTTATTCTACACTGAATCCATTTCCAAAATGATAAATTGCATTCTGTCTGTAACATCTAAAATAATTAAGTAACAAAACTTAAAAAAATATGTTATATAATGTACAAAACCATGTAAATTTAAATAGAAAACTGGTTTGAACGAGATATAGTACTTAGTAGCTAGTTTTTGCAAACATCGTAAATCGTAAGCCGCAAGAGCTTTTATATTATGTCACTTGCAGCTACGGAACCCTTTCGGGCAAGGCGACTCGCGCTTGACTGCTTTTTCAAAATGCATTGGAATGCATTTTAAAAAAGCATGGAAATGAAACATGGAAGTTCCTTCTAAAAATCGGGAAAATTCTTGTAGAAAACGTATAAACTTGCCAAGTCTCATAAGACAAAAATGTGTTTTTTTTAAATTTTATAGCAAAAATAATGTTGCCCCGAATTGAGCAAGTGCCTGGTTGGCGATAGAAGTGCAACTTATTACATTATCCAGTGCCCAATATGGAAGGCAAGAAGATGTCCTGTACCTGAGGTTAATAATGGGTGCTCTGGTTGTGCCCTGGGATACTGCTGTAACTTTTTTTTATGAAAATAAAATATGTTTTTGTTTGCTTGGAAACTATATTAAGTGATCACTGATTACGCCTACTGCACAATTGTTACATATTATAAGGTGATTACCCCCTCCCTTTTCTCCAAACACATCCTTCTGTCCCTCAATTACTGTTGCTGGCCTCCTCACTTACGAGTACTTACTAATAAGCAGTAGAGTTGAAACTCTTCATTTCTATTGAATTTCTCTAAAATGTAAAGGTTGTCACACATTTTTCTAATAAATTCTATTCTCCAAAATAAATTTTATTTAAAAAAAATCTGTTCTATTGAATTATATTGACATATATTGACAATATTTCCACTCACCATTACCGTTCCATATTTGAAAATTTTGAATACGGAACTCTAAAGAGCCACCTTTGTTCGAGCTTGTCGAGTTGAAAGAAAACTGCAAAGACAAATCCGTAGCGGGAACAATTTCTAACTTGTTTTGCTACCACGAAGTTAGAACTTTTAATCAACTTTTTCATGGTTACAAAACAACAGAAAACATTTCATTTCCTTCATGGCAACAAAAGTGTTGCACCACACATAAAGGCGATATATTCTTATTTATATATAGTATCTTCACGACAAGTCCCTTACGGAGTAGGCAAAGAGTATCGAGTGACAGACCTCACGATCCTGACAAACCTGTCTGGCTTACTTCACATTCATTATGTATATATAGTAACTTGTAGCAACTTTATTATCTTATGGCGTACTTTAGAGATGTGACAACCCTATCTTCCGATATCTTACTAATAAAAGTTATGAGCTTTGATCTGGCGTGTAACTTAATTTTTTGTTAGCTTTTGTTAGCAAAAGTGAAGTTATATACTAGACTAGCGGGCGCGTAAGTTTTATTAGTAAGGGGGTTAAGGTCTATATTAAGTAAAATAATAAAAATAAAATAATTGTAAATACTCGTAACTATATTAAATACATAAAAAAGTAAGTCAACTGTGTAAGTGTAATCTTTACAAAAATTTATAATAATACTAACTGTTTGTCCGACTCTTCGTCAGCTTAGAACATTGACGACTTTCAAACAAATTTTCGTCTCCTATTAGTCTTTTTGAGGTAGATTTAGATAAGAAAAAGGCAAACGTTTATTCCAATCTTTGGTTATACGGATATCAAATTTTATCAAAATCGGTTCAGCGCCTTAATTGTGAAAATGTAATAAACAGAAAGATAGACAAAACAGACAGACTTTCGCATATATAACATTGAGGATTTACTGCAATACATAGTAAAACAACATTATCACTACATAGTATAAAACAAAGTTGCTTCCTCTGTCCTTATGTCAATTTGTATGCTTAGATATTTAAAACTATGAAACGGATTTTGATGCGTTTTTTTATAAATAAAGTGATTGAAGAGGAAGGTTAACATTTATACCTTATACCCGTGCGAATCCGGGGCTGGCCGCTAGTTTAAATGTGGACTTACAAAATGCTTTGAACGGTTTTTATTAGTTCATAATAGCTATTACGATCCACTTATTCAAAGTTTCGTAACAATGACCAGCTGGAAAAAAGTATTGGAAATTCCCATGCTGTATTTGAACTGACACAGATAAGTTTGCCAATTAGACGGAGTCCGGCCCTCAAACTTTTTTGGTTCGTCCATTTTTTATTCATTTTATTGTTCCATTCTTACACCAATTTGTAAGCTAAATCAGATTAAAATTACCTATTTATGTTACCACTATTTTGATAGAGTATTTAATTTCACTCTTACGAAAGTCATCAATTAAGCAAAATGAAAACTGGATTTTATTCTTCTCCTGGTCATTACTACATTCACTTATTACTATAATTGGATGCGATCGTTTCGGATCATATAGTGACCGAATAATAAAATAACATCTAAACATAATCAGTAAAACTGCAGTAACCGATTCTGTTTCATTGGGTACCACGTCGCGATCATTGAAACATAGCAAATGGTTCCGAATTGGTCCCAAAAAAAAATAATTTGTCATAATGTCGATTTACGCATTCAGAGACATCAATTAACACTTAATCTATCATTAAAGGGGTCACTCATAGACATGTATTAATATTTCCTCTGTCATTTAATCAAAATGTTGTCTACTTGATGTCCGGTTAAATGTTAATTGTTGTCTCTAAGTGCGTCCGTAAGAGTACGTACTCAAGCAAGATTGTTTGAACGAATAGTATGAACTGTTTCAGCTGTCAATGAATTTAATGTAGTTGTGAAATAATTTTAACTTTAGGCAAAGCTTCCCCGCAGCAGACAGAAACCGAAGTACTGGGATTAGTTCAACAACTGAACCTGAAACTAGCTTCGAAATTTCGACACATTTCATTGTTGGAGAAATCGGCACAGCCTCCAATACAATAATAATGTGATAATACTATTTATCTCATGTATCTTCACTCACATTAAAAGTTGCTGTATCACTTTAATCTTTAAAAAGCATAAAACAAAGTCGCTTTCTACTCTGTCCTTACGTATGCTTAGATCTTTAAAACTATGCAATGGATTTTGACGCAGTTTTTTAGAAGATAGAGCGATTAAACAAAAGGTTTACATGTGTTATAATATAGAAGCCAAAGAGACAGATATTCTATTTCCTACTAAGCGGAACCGAAACAACACGAGGGAAAACTTGAATGTCTTTTTGGATATTTTCAAAGTCAAAACTACTTTATTTCCAGATCAGTGTAAATTCTCTATCGAGCACAATGTTACTCTTATCAGGTTGTCACATAAGCCAATTCAAGCTAGAAACATGTCTTCGGCAGCCAGTTCGTCAGCCGCATCCGATAATATGTTTCCTGCTTTACGCTCCACAATACGTCTATCTATATATTATGTACAAACCCTAAAATACATTTATTCTTAGGCGAATAACACACTACACCGCGCACTACCGCGGTAGGTGGTAAAGCGGATCTTAAGTTGCATTGGTCTCTTATAAATCCGTAGATACCTAACTCACGAACTCAGCCCGACAGTGCGATCGAATGGTGCTCGCATTGCAACCGCACCTACGCGCTGTTGTCCGCTCGGAGAGGCGGTGCATAACACCCGGGGCACAGCATAACCACGCGGATCGTAGTAGGTGCAGGTGTTTTTCATGATACCACGAATGCCTCATTAAGAGTTCTGCTTCGTAGAAATAAACGGACACCATATATTTTCATGTTTTCTTTCTACTCCATAAAATCCAGATTGTTGCTACTACTTCTGTTTCCATTTTTTCTAGTGACCTTGATCAAACTGGTCATACCGCGTTAAATCCATCCGCGCGAACAGGCGCATAAACCGCCTTACCGCGCGAAGACCTGCTATGAAATCTGCTTTTGCGTTTCTGCTCGACGCAGTGCTGTCTGATAATCGCCTTAGTAATCTTATCGCGTCTGAACGAATGCATCAATTTTGCTAATTATTTTTTGTTGTATTAGTAGAGACGTCATACAAACTGTAAGTAGCTGTTAGCAAGCGCTACGAAGTTCTTCAGGGCGGCTAGTTTTTCGTGACCATACCGAAACTTCTATCATAATTTACTGTTTCGGGTTAAATATTAATAATTGCAAAAAGTTAAAAAAGAGAAATTTAAAAAAATGTTTTATGAGTTCATCATCTTCGCCCAAAACGGTTATACTTCACATTTAAACGTGAGCATACAGGCAATCCTTTCCTACTTTTAATTTTAGACTTTGCATCTTTAGCGTCATAGTAGGTATTAGTACACAAGTCTTGTTTCACAATCTAGCTAGCAATTTGGAGAGACTCCTAAGTAAATTAATTAGGATCCATTACTAATTACACAAGTTACGTGAAGTACACGAACGAAGTTGTTTGTTACGAGTCCAAGACTGAGTTTATATAAAGTACTACGGCAACTTTGTGCTACATTTACAGTAAGGTAAATTTAGACTGTGACTTTACTCATGCAGCAATTAACACCCGCAATTTTACGATACGATTAGAGGAAGAACAAACAGATGATTTCATATGACAGAAATATATCGCCTACAGACTCTGTGTTGCCAATCTGATGCTGATGTTAAGCCTCTTGTAAGGATACCAGCCTCACAGACTGGGCTAAGACATAGTCAAGACCTGGCACTATGGCAGCAGGAATGGTGATAATCACCTTACCTATTCCTGCCGCCATAACCCAAGTACTCGTGTTTGTTCAGACTCCTTTTCAGAATAGACCATCTATTTCTTCCTTCCTGCCACTTCCTGCCGCGCAGGTTGTAAAAGGTGAACATAGGCTTACCGTCACTTACACCGTGACATCCTACTAGATGGTAGAGTACCACAGCCTTACCTATTCCTACCGCCATAACGTCAATGCTTGCCGTTGACGTATTCCGGTTTGAAAGGTAAGATAGCCGTTAAACTTACTTTTTCTCGAGGCCTAACATAACGGCCTCAGGTTGGCAACGCACCATTACCAGTGTTGGTGTTTCTCGGCGTGAATATCTCACTATCAGGAAACTCGTGTACTTGTTTGTCTTTTGATATCCATATGAAAATAATATGATAACTTAATACAAGCTTGATTTTTATCAATACTTAAGTCGACCGCCTCGTTGGTCGAGTGGCTAGCGTACACGCCTAACTAAAAAAATTAAATAACTTAAGAAATCTCGGATACTCGAAATATAGCAAACTCGATGACAATTTACCCAGTAGTATTCTCATGACGCGGTACCACACTGAAAGAAATGCTAAAGAACGTTGCTTATACTACTAAACATCCTATGATTTATCTATATATATAAATCAATTGCTGTTCGTTAGTCTCGCTAAAAATCGAAAACGGCTGAATAGATTTGGCTAATTTTGGTTTTAATTATTTTTAATTATTTATTCAAGTCCAGGGAAGGTTTAAAATATAATAAAAAGGGAAACACTGCGAGAAAACTAGGAAAAACAAAATTTTCATTTTTCTCATACAAACTGAACAGGTGGAACGAAGTTCGCCGGGACAGCTAGTATTCTTATAAATTTCATATGCAGCAGCCAGTTGTTTCAAAATATGGCAAAATTAATGATTCATTTTAAAATCAGTTAGCGCAATAAAACTGCAAAACCCGACTCCAACTATTCATTAGGTACCAAGATAAGACCTGATAAGAACTAATTTTTAATAGGTACCATGGAAAAAATACTAAACAAAATCCCATTAGTGGTTTTTCTAATAATAGTGCATGCTTTTTCGTATTGATGACATCATCATTAGTGGCCTCAAAAACCACAAGTCGGATCACGATAAAATTGAAAAAGGCCACCACCAACTCTGAATCATGACTTTTCGAAATCACTTTGCTATTGGACGGGTAATCGCGTATCAACAAACATACATTCATACATACATATCTTCACGCCAAGTCCCTTACGAAGTAGGCAGGGAGTATCGAGTGCCAGACCTCACGATCCTGGCAAATCTGTCATGCTTCCTTCACATTCATTACCCTTTTCATACAAACACGCCGGTTTCGGAGACTCTTGACACCACCCTCGGATAATATCCGATTCACGGTCAGATGATCGTGAAATGTCAGTCTTGCTATAAGATAAACAATTTCATTCCCTTGTTCCAGCACTGCATAATCAACCAAAACTCTTTCATCCGTTCTGGCTACGTCTCTTTTAAACATCATTAT
>NJDC01001061.1:45967-69663 GCA_002245475.1 Calephelis virginiensis
TAATGATTCATTTTAAAATCAGTTAGCGCAATAAAAGTGCAAAACCCGACTCCAACTATTTCATTAGGTACCAAGATAAGACCTGATACGAGGAACTAATTTTTAATAGGTACCATGGAAAAAGTAATAAACAGAATCCGATTAGTGGTTTTTATAATAATAGTGCATGCTTTTTCGTATTGATGACATCATCATTAGTGGCCTCAAAAACCACAAGTCGGATCACGATAAAATTGAAAAGGACCACCACCAACTCTGAATCATGACCTTTCGAAATCGCTTTGCTATTGGACGGGTAATCGCGTATCAACAAACATACATACATACATATCTTCACGCCAAGTCCCTTACGGAGTAGGCAGGGAGTATCGAGTGCCAGACCTCACGATCCTGACAAATCTGTCATGCTTCCTTCACATTCATTACCCTTTTCATACAAACACGCCGGTTTCGGAGACTCTTGACACCACCTGGGATAATATCTGCTTCACGGCCAGATGATCGTGAAATGTCTTGGTATAAGATAAACAATTTCATTCCCTTGTTCCAGCACTGCATAATCAACCAAAACTCTTACATCCGTTCTGGCTACGTCTCTTTTAAACACCATTATTTTGGTTCTCATCGCATTCAAATGTAAGCCCCTTTCTTTACAATCTCTTTCCATATCTGTGACCAATGTTTGCAGCTCAGATGCTGTAGAGCCCAAAAGTACAGCACCATCTGCATAAAGCAAGCTGTTTACCACTTGGTCACCCATAAGCATTCCCACATTCAATGATCTTAACCTTTAAGTTTATAAGATACTCGTAAACAAGCATGCTGACAACACACAACCCAGCTTGACGCCAATATTACCATCAAACCAAGGCGATATATTGCCATCCACCCGCACGCATGCTTTACAGTCTAAATACATTGACTGCACCGCACGCATCAAGGACCCGACTAACCTATAATCTGGCAAAATGTCCCAAAGTTTCTTACGTACAACCCTATCTAACGCTTTTTCGAGGTCCACAAAACCGCAGAAAACCTTCTGACTAACAGCCAGATGCTTCTCTACAATGTTGCGTAGCGAAAACACTTGACCCGTACATCCTCTTCCAGACCTAAAACCGCCTTGAGCCTCCTACAATGTTCCATCAGACATCCCTTGCATCCTCCTTTCAACTCTTTTTCCATACAATTTTAATGCTAAACTGATCAAACTAATGGCCCTGTAACTAGTATCAAACACGCAAAAAAACATACAATCAAAATTTTGAATCTCCTCCTGTTTTGAAGTCGTTAATTTAAAATAGCGAAAGGTTATTTTTCAGGTTGTTAATACATCGGTTAGTTTTTGATATATTTGACGCTATTTTAATAATTAATAAATGAATATAAACAGAATTTTCATCAACTTGGAATTTATTTCAATTTCTCAATCTGAGTTACACCTTTACACTTCAGCAACCGGAGAGCAAGAGAGCGAGAGAATGAACAAATTAACGATAACTAAAAGACATAATACTAACCTATATTTTTAAACATTCACTCTTTCTCAATACAGACAACTTAAATATAATTAATATAAACATTTCCATATATATAACAATATTTTTGCTTTCATGAAATCAGTCCATTTATTTGCCTTTCATTACCGTAAAACTGAACACATAATACGAATACGTGTACGTTTATCAACAAATAACACAAATTTGAAGCAAATAGCAAACTAACAAAAACGAATCCAATTCATTGCCAGATTTAATCCAATTATTTTCACATAAAACTAATTTTCCTCGTATCCATTTTCATTACGCTACGTTATCGAATTTTAGTTGGATATTGTGATAGATAAAATATTAACGAGATGGGGGTTTTATGATATTAGCTGATTTTTTTTTGTAAAAATATATGATTTCATCATCAAGAAAATTAGTAAGCGTTACAGAGTTCGCCGGGTGGGCTAGGTAAACAAAAATAAAAACCTTAAAAAATTAATCAACATATGAAAATAATATGATAACTTATTACAAGCATGATTTTGTTACATACTTATGTCATATACATTTAAATTATATTAAATAGAATTGGCCAAGTGAGGATTTATGGAGTGTTCGACTTTAGGCTGATTTTTAATACGCAGATCAAACGTCTAACCATAAGGAATTACAAACTAAAGACATGTTCAAGGACTAAGATAACCTCTGCACTTAGTAAAGGAAATGGATATCAAAAAAGGGAAAACAAGATAATAAGATACTTAAGAAGTAAATTGAAAATAAATAAAAATAATTTATTAATACGGAAGTCGTGGCAGCATTGCTAAAAGGTCTTAACGGATCCCAGAAAGGGACAAATTAACTTCAAAAATTGTATAAATTAGATAGCGTTAATTGACAGATCTCTTCTTTAAAAATACAGTAAAATCTTCTTTAGCATCGTTGATTCAAAGTTGATGAAATGTAATAGTGACAATAAAAAGAGATAGACACATAAATTCATAAGATTTAACGTGGGAGAAAATTAGAAAAAAAAACATTATACGGTGTTTCTTATGTTAGTTATTAAAAGAATTTACTTCTATTATAGTCCAGTCATTTAAGCTTGAATTAGGTAAGAATTTCGGAATTCGAGTTACCCAGCTGTAAATCTGTAAATACTTGTATACTAATACCCTAAAAGTTGTCTCAAAACCTACATATGTATGTAAAGATCACAAAAATCATTTTTTTACGCTCTTTTGTAAATCTCTCATTTCCTATGGGTATTTTGCCATTTGTGTTTATCATCGATATTGTAGAATATAAATTCTCTACAAATTTTGTTTTAGACAATTTTCATACGGTAAACCATTTACGAGATTACCAACGCCTTACCTATTCCTGCCGCCATAACGTCATGACGTGTTCCGGTTCGGAGGGTAAAGTAGCCGGTAAACTTACTTTTGCTCGAGGCCTAACATCCCGGCCTCAGGTTGGTAACGCACCATTACCACCTTTGGTGTCTCTAAGCGGCGTGAATTTCTTACCATCAGGAAATCTGTCTGCTTGTTTGCCTTCCAATATCAAAAAAAATCTATAATGGTCCGAAATATGTAAAAATTTATATGCAATACGGTTGCGTGATATGCATTACGTCAAGCCCACAATACTACGAGTATACAAATAGCACAAAAACTCACAATGCGTTTTTTTCAAAAGCGCTAAATACTGATTTGTTTGACCTTTGACCTTGAAATTTACTAGTTGCGTACACTCTACCACATGTAGATTTTGAAACATCTTTGAGGGTATCAATATACAAGTAACTATAGACTTAGGGCTGGGTTTCGAATTCAGTGGTGAACTTACTATAATGACTGGACTAATGTCGCATATGGACTTTTTTCTGCACCTTAGAAAAAGAAATTAAATTAACCAATGTGCTAAAACTATTTAAAAAAAACACAATTAATATTGATATATATATATTTTAAATACAGTGTACTTTATACAAGTGTGTTCCATTATAATTATACAGGTTGACATTAATAAGTCTTCACTTTTTATTTAGTTACTAATGGTTTCGTAGTTGAAAAATAATGCCTTCTCGTCCAACTTAATTTGTCAACATTTTTTGCAATCTTTCATATCATTAACGTCATGAATATCATCAGCCGAAGGACTTCTCAATCTTCAAATAATTAAAAAACTCGCATTTTAACTTTTAACAGCCCTTTGTTTTCCGTCGAGATTTGAAAATAACATATTTTTTAATTAAAAAATTGAATTTCGCAATAAGAATAGGACGTATTTTCCAAAAAAAATTGGTTATACTATTATGAATCTCAAAAGTTTAAATTTAATTTGACGGAACAAAAAAATCGAATTATACTACATCCAAAAATCTATTTATTACAAAATGGCGATTACGAACTGTTAAATCTAAGGCAACATAGCTTATTGCTTTTTATCATATAAACTTACACATGGATTTTATTAAAAACAAATGAACCCAAGTTACTCTTTATGACATCAGTCCTGTCCTGTCTAGCCATTTTAGAGAAATTCCTTAACAAACACACAGATAAAACTTTAAAAAAATTAGTTTGTGTACCATATACACATTAATATGCATGTAATAAAATGTAATTATTTTAACAGTACAAACCGACACTCCAATTTTATTTATTTGTATAAATGTGCATATATTTGCATGATAAAAAATAACATACTCTCTTACTCCCTTGGCAAATAAATATTATATAGGTCGCAATAGTGAGCACATGTCGCTAAATTGTTACAGGCGTAGGTGACCGTCCTCTAAACTGCGGTCACAATTACATCACTTTGGCACACGCTGCGATGTTCAATTCTAAACGAAGCATAAATATTTTAACCCAACATTCCCCAACATTTTTTTTAGACTGACGTAAATCGTAAAAATGTACTTTAATTGGAACGAAGTTCCTTATTGCGCGTTGTGAAAGGAGACTAGACGGAAAAAATTCTTACGAAAAGTTGTCACGACACTTTTTGCTACAGTAAGCTATTGTAAGCTTTGCGGATTGCGCATGTTTGTTTTTTTTTTTGTTTTTCATGTTTCTCTGGCTGTCTCTCTTTATTATTTTTTATTTTTTAATCCTTTTTTTTCTTGTTTCGCTGTCTGTCTCTCTCTATAAGAGAGATAGAGATTGAGATTACTAGAGATTGATAAAGATTGAAAGAGAGAGGGGGGAGAGAAAACTTCGTTCCATCCGGGTGTCCCTTGACACCTCTCAAGTTTTTTTAGGTTTTATATTTTTACTTTTCCTTGTGCAATTGTAATTTATTTTTTCACTTCTGTCTTAAATTTGCCCTGCTGAGGATCCACCGACTTACTTGTTCCTGTCGATATAATGACTGTCATTTTCTAGCCCGAACTTACCAGTACCGATAGCTGGTAGACTTGTACAATAGGCTTGCTCCTTACATCCCTTTACAATCAATATAATAAAAAAAATCAATATTTATTAATGTATATTTAATACACAAATAAGCGAAGAGGTTAAACCTAATGCCAAATAATATTATATACGAGTTAAGGTCAGGGTATTGAGAAGAACTATTTCTTTTAAAAGTAATAGCTTGAAAATATGCAAATGTAAAAGGAAATTAATACTAGAGAGTGGAATACATAAACACCTATATTCGTAAGCACAATATGAAGTACGTTTTGTATTTATAATTGATTAAAAATACCAAAATTTAAATTAAAAAAAGCATCTTCACACCCATATCCTCGAAGGTATAGGCAGAGACAAAACTAGGGCACCCACGACTAGCCGAAGACGCTAAGTCCCACAATGTGATAGGTGGCAAGCCCATCGCCATCCGGGCACATATCCAATCCCGAGCAACATTTGTTTTATTATAAAAATTGGATATAAAACATCTTTTTGTTGCCCGACCCGGGAATCGAACCCGGGACCTCATGAAGTCAAGTCTAACACCTGGACCGCTAGATCACAAAGTTGAACTAAAACATTAAAATAAAGAGTAAGTTAAAAATGGCACAGATTAAGCTTCATACAAAAAAATACTGAGTCAAAGAAAACTTTAGCTAACGTTTAAACACTAGTTTAAGAGGAAAATTTCCTAACATCAACAGAGCATTTCATGGGCTGATGGGTAAAAGATTTTAAAAATATTTAAAGTTCTGAATATTGTGACAAAATGGCGCTTTCATAATATGAATATTTTAATAACACAAAGCCTATCAAAACGGCGTATTTCCCCCAATTACAAATAATATCTCATCAATCACGTTATAATAAACTCTTCAGCTTTCCAAGTTATCTGTCAGAGATTTTCATGTCAATTATATCAAAGCCAAGCTTTTATATTACATGATTGATATGCCGCGTCGACACTCAATGGTTAGTACATTAGGATAAAATTCACTTTAAATGTAAAGACAGGATTTGCATGAATATAATATGAACGCTTTATGAGAGTTAGGGTAAAGCTTAGGTTTAATAGGGTTGGAAAAATTACTTAATAGTGGATGACTCAAAGAGAATCTTGGCATTGGTTAGAAAATTTAATCACTCGTATTTTACGTTGTGGATACCTTGCGAAGATATTTCTTATATAAACAAAAATAATGTGGCTTTAAAATTTTTTAATAAAAATATGTTTGTCCGGGTTTTTCTATGTGCCTGGTTGGCGATTGGCTTTCGAAGTATCACATTGTGGGACTAGGGACCCGGCTGGTCATGAGTGAAGTGGATAACCTCTGCCTAAGTCTTAGGAGATACGGACGTGAAGATACACATATTTTTTAATCTTCTTACACCTATACGTAAAACTGGTTTGCCTAACTCTTTACTTATCCCAGAAAAAGCATAAAAGTAGGATAATTTCGGTTAAAATGGGAATACCACGGGAAATTTGTGGTGGTTTTTTGACAAAATAGATATAAAATGCGATGTGGATGGATTTAGGTACCACGAGCGACCTAACTTGACATTTCATATCGCTCGGGTTTCATCTGAGGTTGGTGTCAAGTGTTTTCGACATGTTTGTGTAAAAAAATGATAACAATTTAAAGAAAACTAAGCAGATCTGTACGGGTCATATTCGTATTGCCAAGTGCACATGATGTTCTCTGCCTACACCGAAAGAGACTTATAGTAAGATGAATAAGAAGGTATACAAGTTATAAATGAAAAAGGAAAACCTATTTGCTTTGGTAATCGTATGACGCATGAATGGATCAAACAATTTTGCTAATTCTTTTTGTTGTGGTAGTTATCAAGAGGAGGTTGAAATTTAAAAAAGATAATATTCATAGCTTAGACAGAGCAACGCCTTTTGGCTCAGCTTGATAAGTAATAAATAATCTATCATACTAAACCAAATACAATTCACTAGTCCAATCTGGTTTCTCAAAAACATGTAAGCATCAATTTTATTTCGCAAAA
Organism: Calephelis virginiensis; assembly: GCA_002245475.1. NCBI lineage: Eukaryota > Metazoa > Arthropoda > Insecta > Lepidoptera > Riodinidae > Calephelis > Calephelis virginiensis. Next base: position 52,902 of record NJDC01001061.1, read on the forward strand.
TAAACGATTTCATTACGCAAAATTAAAAATGAACCTTCTGTGTGTTCTCTGTTTATTCGTAACAATTAAACTTAATACGATTAAACGGATAAGATGATAGTTTCATAATAGTGGAACTTGGTGTGATATATATTGGTCTTTTCTAATGTCGTCAAATATCATAAGTTTAAGCAAGTAATTTCGATAAATTTCCATAAACCACTACACAATATAATGCCATACACTTGTCTTTTTTCTTATAAAACATATAATATACATATGATATATGTACTCACATATATTACCTACATGAATCAAACACATACAAAGGGAAATTAAATGATTATTTTAGTGATCAGATGTGCACTATGTTATGCAAAAGTACAAAAAGAGAACAGAGTTATGACGAAGGCACATTACGAGCTAAGTTCATATATCATGAACGGATTTTTTCATGAAAGAATTTGAGTAGGGGATAAAATATGTAAATAAAGGGATGGTAAGTGATCATGAACAAACAATTCCAGGAAAATCGTAATTCTGTTTCCGATCGTTCAGAAATGAGTAAGCGCCTTTTTAAGGTCTCTTCTTAAAATTTTTCTTATGGCCACTTGCACGATCCTAGGTTACATTTAAACATGAGTTAAACTGTCAAATATAAAGAGATTTAACCTGAGAAGTTAACTCAGAGTTAAATATTTGACCCAGGAACGTGCAAGTGGCCCTTGAACGTTTTCCTTTTACTAGTGGTCACTCATTGGTCGAAATTCGACCATAATAAATTTTAATATCTTGTTGATAAGAACGCCATCTTCATTTCTCAAGACCAACTACTTTGTTTCCAAACTTTTTAGTGCGTCATCCGTGATCTTTAATCGTTATCACCAATATATTTGTTTGTGTGTGTCAAATTCATGGTACTGTGGGTAATATTTTATTTATTGATTAAATGTACTTTTTAGTCAATATTATTAAAAATATTAGCGTTCTGCACTTCGCCTACACATAAACTATAAGTGTGCCAAATTTTATACTATGTAATTTTCTAAAAAGGGGTCCAACTGTTGGCATCACGTATTAATATAATAGATAAAGAAATAACCTGACCTTATAGAGTTCTGGGTGATTTCGTTAATATTTTTTTGAGATAAACTTTTCTGTTGTAAAATAATATCCAAACTAATGGAGGCAACGCTTCATTATGTAGATTGGACCACTTTTTTCCTTATTGAACGGAGTATTAATTAAAATTTCATTATTCAAAAGAATATTATAACTTCTCTTAAGTCATTTGCATAGATATCTGACTGAAATGTTTAAAGAAATCCTGGCCTTATTAAATTTGTTACAAGCGAACTTTCCGCTTCAAATTTTATTTCATAAGTACTTAAAGTGGATGAAAATTATCATATGCTTTGAAATTCATATCGTACTATTTTAAAATACACTTCATGAGTATAAATATTTTTTAACTAGTTGTTTTCTGCGATTACACTTGGTATTTAAGTAATTTAGCTCTCCTGCGGGGAAGCCGTTAGTACAATGTGATTTTTCAAAACTTGATCAATTAAAATAGAACTTATTTATATATTATATATATTTCCTGTTTGCGCGTGTATATCATTGAACTTCTCTTAAACGACTGGAGCGATTTTGATGAAATTTTCGAGATTGAAGGGAATTCGAGAATGGAGATAATTCATCTTCTTCTTCTCTTCTTATTTTCATGCCCATATCCCCGAAGTGGTAGGCAGAGGTACAACCAAGGCACCCACAACTAGCCGAAGACACTAAGTCCCACAGTGTGATAGGTGGCAAGCCTATCGTCAACCGGGCACATTTCCAATGCCGACCAACATTTTTTTATTAGAAAATTGGACATAAAACATTATCTTTCGACTCGGGATTCGAACCCGGGACCTCATGCAGTCAAGTCCAACACATACCGTTAGACCACAGAGGCGATTTATAATTTGGTAAACTAGAAAATGTTTTTTTAATTATTATTATTTTGTTTGTAAGTAGTCGTTGATTTTTGAACGTTTTAATTGGATCCGGACTATAGACTGCGCTATGCTCAAAGCATTAGATATTGTCAAGGTAGTAGTTGTTAATGTCAAACGATAAGAAGTTTCCTCGGGTCGGCTATATATGTCTAGTGCTGTTCGTTAGTCTTGTGAAAACTTGAGAACTGCTAAACCGATTTGACTAATTTTGGTTTTGAATTATTTGTTCAAATCAGGGAAGGCTTAAAACATAAAAAAGGGAAAAACTACCAGGACTTAGAAAACAACATTTTATTTTTTCCCATACAAACTGAATGGGTGGAATAAAGTTTTGCGGAACAGCTTGTTATTGATAATAATATGAAGTTTATTTATGTTTAGTTTATTTAAAATTAAGTTTATTTAAAATTTTCTTTAAAGTTTCTTATTTTCGTGTTCTTAAATAAATACGTAAAAGTACCTACTTCTAATTTAAGTATCTTCTTCTGGTTGCACCTATAACCAGGAAACCCTCGATTAGCCCAAAGGTGCTTAGACCGAGAATGTGAAAAGTGGTTAACCTATCGCCAAACGCGCACTTGTCCAATAACGTTATCTTTTTTAATTGATTGAAAAAAACGACATTGAATAGCTCGAGTCAGGGATCGAACTCGCGACGTCGTATTTTCAAAGTCAACATCAGACCACTTGACCACAGAGGATCCCAGAATATTGTATAAATATTAAAGTTATACTTTTAATATAGTATTTTGCTGCTCCAAAGTATAAATATTTATTTACCTAGAGTTTAAGTACCATGGTAAAAGCGCCGATTGCAAAAACTAATGGAAAAAACTAAAATTATGTTTAAATGTGTTTGTAAATGTAAAGTTACTGTTTTTTTTTTCTCTTTGCACCCCATTTAATTATTTTTTTCTAATAAAGTTAGGTTGACTGGTAGAGAATGCCATGTAGAATTAAGTCCACCTTTGTACAATCTAGTGCATGAATTTTAAATAAATATATAGATAAGGGATTTCATAAGTTTGTCCCCTCCCTCTCTCTCTCACACTCTTCGTGTCTGTGTCTGTTTATGCATTCATAGTTCCTAAACAAATGAACTGATTTCAATGTAGATTTTATTTAAAATGTGACTTGGTTTGGTTATTAGTTACTACTAACTGTTACCCGCGGCGTTGTCCGCGTGGTTAATGGTCCCACAGGAACATTTTTTTTGAATAAAAACTATACCATTTCATGAAAATTGATTCAGCAATTTTTGAGTGAAGAAGTAACAAACAAACAAATAAACATATAAACTTTCGCATCAACAATATTAGGAGGATAGTAGGATTTACGAATACTTTTTGTGGGGCTTAGGTTCACCTGCCTGGTGACTCGCCGGGCTAAGTACCTTACATTCCAGCGCGCGTTAAACTCGATAATATTGTGTACCTTTGTGTCGTATATACCAATGTAATCTATGTATGTTTGTATGTGTTTATATGCGTGAAATATATGTATATATATATGATAAAAAGATAAATAACAATATAGTAAATATTTGTATAGATTCGCCACACATACATACTTTTGCATATTATATAACGTAATATTAAATATTAATCGTAGGATTTACGAATACGATTTGTGGAGGAACAAACGTATTTGTGAATAATCTTCTTCTGCTTTATTTTATGATTATTTTAGATTTAAAATCAGTCATCTAATATGTATTTTATTCTGATAGTAAGAGGTATACTGATCTAGTTTCATAATTTGTGTGTAAAAACTTGCCGGCTCCAAAGTTTCGTCTGACTTACCCCGGTAATCCATCGCGGTTACAAAGATTAAACTTTGCTAATCTCGTAGCTAGTGACGCAGTGAAGGACCCTAGTACGTGGGCTGAGTCTGAATAAGTAAATGTTAATTTGTTAGTTTTTACTGTTAGTATTTTGGTAGTATCAATTATATTTAACTCAATTTATATAAGCTTTATTGAAATACTGCTGTGCCGGTGAATTTCGTTCTACTCGTTCAGTTTGTATGAGAAAAATTAAAAAGTTGTTTTTCCTAGTTTTCTCGCTGTTTTACGAGATAAAATATTCCTTTGTCCTTCTCCCGGTTCTAAGCTATCTCTTCATCAATTTTCAGCATAATCGGTTTGGCCGTTATTGAGTCATAAATAGTGTAACTAACACGAATTTCTTTTGCATATTTAGATGTTTCATCCTTTATAGTTATATATTCATCGAGTTTTCATTGTTTTTAAAATATATTTTGCTATTCGGGGTTATACAAATCCAACGAATCAAATACCATGAAAATTGGTATATCAGATCTTGAGTTATAAGTATTGTACCAAACTCGTCTTTTTTATATGTAGATTTACTCAATATAATTTTAACAGACTCCAAGAAAGAAGAAGGTTCTGAATTCGGTTGTACTTTTTAGGATTCCGTACTTAAAGGGTAAAATCTGACTTAAATTACTGTCTGTCTGTCCGTCTCCAGGCTGTGTCTCATAAACCATGACAGCCAGAAAGCTGAAATTTTCACAAATTATGTATTTCCGTTGCCGCTATAACAACTCAACCTTTTGCTCAATATTAAAAACGGTAACAGGTAGACGCTTCAAATTTTCACAGAATATTTACTTGTATGTTACCTTTCAAAATAGATAGTTCAGTTTTTACTCGGTCTTAACAAAAAGGTAGAAACTTGAATATTTGTTAGTAAATATTCAGAAATACATTAACTGTAAAAATAAATATCTAATCTTTTATACATATAAACTCCCAAATTGTATAGTACGGAACCCTTCGTGCGCGAGTCCGACTCGCACTTGGCCGGTTTGGCATGTTTGTTACTCAATGACTCGGCTAGTAATAAACCCTTTTTGATGGTAATTTATCAGAAAGATAGGTTATCATTCCGAGGTTATTCCATATTTATTTAACTATCATCTGACTGGTGGTTTTTTAATTGTACTCGAATTTGGTTTTTTATTTATACTTTAAAAAAAAAGTGTTTTTACAATTTTCTAATGAAGATAACGTTACCCGGGATTGTACATGTGCCCGGTTGGCGATAGGTTTGCCACCTATCATACTATAGAACTTAGTATTTTTGGCTAGTCGTGAAATGGCACTCGATAATCTCGGCCTACACAATAAAAAACGTGACGTCAATACATGTATGTATAAATGTACATTATAAAATATATTTGAGAAATCCCGTGTAGGTCCGGGCTCCTTTGTAGAATAGACCATCTGCTCTCCTTGCTAGGCAGCTCGTAAAAGGCGATCAAAGGCTCTCCGTCTCGTGACATCTGACTAGGTGGTAGAGTTTAGCAGCGGATTGGTACCACCGCCTTACCTATTCCTGCCGCCATAACGTCATAAAAAAACATTCAAATGTCAGATGCTACTATCAATATATGTTTTTTTTATGATATTGGAAGACAAACAAGCAGACGGATTTCCTGATGGTAAGAAATTCACGCCGCCTAGAGACACCAAAGGTGGTAATGGTGCATTGCCAACCTGAAGCCGGGATGATAGGATTAAGTTTACTGGCTACTTTAATGTATGAGGGTTATGGCTATTTTTATTTTTGCTTAGCTATCCTGAAAAACTCCCCGCGATGTTGCAACTTTAAAGTCATGGGTTAACCAGAAACTGGTCTATACTGTTGGTTATCATAAATGTATTGAGTGTATTACCCATTATATTACATTATATCGTTGTCTTAGTTGTATGTTATATGTTATATGTATGTTGTATGTTGACCGATAAACGAAGTATTGAAGTCAACGAAGAATGTAGGTATATTATAAATTTGGCAATAAAGGCGGTAGTCCTAAGACCGCAGTCGTTGTTCAATTTTGAAGCAATAAATATATTTTGTTACAAGCGCTAAGTTTGTTTTATTGAAAGAAGATACAATACTAATGGTGTGTTTCAAATGTGACGTGACGTTGAAGGAATTTCGTTTACAGGAGCGGTTTTATAACAAAATTGGCTTTAAATTGCATGGACTATTCGTTGAACTATCATGATTCAGTTTTAAAATGAGTCACCCATCTGATTTTGAACTATCACAAAACTGGTGCAACCAAATTTAACTTTATTAAGGCCCTATACTTAGACAGCCCGAAGAGCCAATCAGCGCACTCCCTCGTTCCATGATTACTATGAAATATTGCGCTCTAAAGTAAATGTCCTAAGCGCCAAATCACTATTTTTGACACTATAAAAGTAATTTGAAAAAAAAAATTAAAAACTGAAACAGTTATCTTTTAGGTATAATACTAATCTATGCTTATGTTAAATCTGATGTCGATATTTTCATAATTGAAGTAGACAGATGGATTTTGCTTTCAAAAAAGGGTTAACTTTTTGATTTTTTCCTATCGAGCAAAGTGAAATGAATCGTGTTTTGGAAACACTAGTCTTATAAAGCATATTAATGTTAATCTTGTGTATTTTTTTCGCCAAGATCCATAATTGCTTTGTATGAAAAAAAACAGTATATTGCTGACGTATTTTAGCATACATGGCCTCTTAACTAGCTACATTGTTTTTGATACTTGAAGTATTTATATAGTCATGTACCAATAGGGAAGGCAAAAACATCTCCAGATGTTAAGAAATACACGCCTAAAGGATCACCTTATTTGATGGGATAGTTTCTAACTAATATTATTTTTTAGATCAATCACAAAAAACTTAGATATCCGCGTTGGTTTGACCCTCTTAGTTATTTTGAAGTATCGTATATAGTATATTTGTTAGTATCTGTAATAGGTTATTTTGAAGTATGTGTAGGCGAGCCAGGGTTATGTATGTTGCAAATACGCACCCTGACATATATGTCTGTGCTAAAATCTGGGAAGGCAAACAAGTAGACAAATTCCCTGATGCTAAAAAATACATGTTACCTATTGAAACCGAAAGTCATGGTATTTTGGCAGCTAGGGTCAGAATCAGAATCAGAATCAGAATCAGAATAATCTTTATTCACTTGAACCATACAAGTGGTATTTGTGCGCGTCGACATTTTTTTAAAAACTACCACCGGATCGGAATCGCTGCCACACACTGAGAAGATCCGGCGAAAGTAACTCAGCGGGCTTGACTTTTTTCAATAATAATAATTACAATACTCGTATAAACTAGATTAAAAATATAAATTACAATCTTACTTTAACTTAAATAAAAGGTACAACAAATCACATTACAAATTTTAGTGGGAGATTGAAAACTCTATCCTCAAGCATGTTGCATCAAACATAAGTTTATCATTACCATAGCTTTCAGATCAGAACACAATGGCGGTAAATTTGAACGTTTTGGTAAAGCTAGTGCGAAGCCGTCATTGCGACTATGTTAGAGCGAATGTTCGTCAAAACCAAAAACTTGCATCCCCGAAAAGACAGCGGTAACGCCAGAACATCCATGATTCGGCTAATCAAAGCGATAAGTCCTACAATGGTGACAAGCCTATCATCAACAGGCACACATCCAATCTCGGGCGCCGTTGCTTTTATTAGAAAATTTTAAAAACACATTTTCTTTTTGTTGCCCGACACGGGAACCGAACCCGGAACTTTTTAAGTCAAATTTTATACTGGACTGGTAGACCACAGGAGCGATATTTGTATAAGGAATGCCAAATATTTAAAATGTGACTGAAAGTGATCTAGATCCACTTGAACGACAGCGTTGCAAGCTGTCAAGTACGTCTGAGCGCAAACGAGATTTTCGCGCCAAAAAACCATATAACGTTCCTTGGGAAAAACGTTCGTGAAAGTTTTAGTTTAAATTTTATATTGAACCCAATCTAAATTTTGTAAAGATAATTAAAAATCACAGATTACGTATAGAAAAATCACAGATATTTAATATCATCTCATTTTTCGAACGTTGATCTACTAGGTATTGTAATACCCAGAACGTACGACGATGCAAAATATTTTGATACTACCCTATCCACGAACGTTCAAGTAGCTATCAAGGTTTTTGATGCAGAAAATCAGTTTTTACTCCTGCTTATTTCTATACAAATAATTTAATCTTTGTAAAGATCTTCTAAGCTGAAATGACGCGCCTCACTATTGCATTCACATATACGAGTATATTGATTATATGCACGCAATACCCACAAAAACAGTTTTTTGGGACATTCGGTTACATGTTACATTTGAATGTTGTTCAACAAGTTTTAATTTTCAGAGCGCGAGAAATAGCAGATGTCTTGGTTCAAGCAATATGACAGTGTTACTTTAATAATTTTGTATGCACATTAATAATTTAAATTTGTACGGCTCTTATGGTGTAAAGAGATAATTGTAGTTTATCATCATCATCAGCTGAAGGACATCCACTGCTGGTCATAGGCCTCCTCCAAAGAACGCCACAAGTCACAGTCACCAGCCGCTTGAATCCAGCGACTCCCCGCGATTATCAGTTCACCGGGTAGGAAATCGTCCAACATTACGTCCTCTGGTACGGGGCCGCCACTTCAAAGCCTTTCTTTCCCAGCGGTTGTTGGTTCTGCGAGCAATGTGGCCTGCCCATTACCACTTCAGCTTGCTGACTCTCTGGACTACGTCAGTTACTCTCGTCCTTTTGCGGATCACCGAATTACGGATCATATCTGCAGAGAAACTCTGATCGTAACTCTCTCCATAGCATGCCGAGCGACCTTGAGCTTATTTAAGAGACCCACATTTAACGGCCAAGTCTCAGTTCCGTATGTTATCACCGGTTACACACACTGGTCGAAGACTTTCGACTTGAGGCTCTGCGGTAATTTGAACAAAAAGATACCCTTCAGCTTCCCGAATTCTGCTCATCCGAGTTGGATTCGGAGGTCGAACTCTTTCTTGAAATTGAATTTACTTAACTGAACGGCTTGACCTAGTATACATACTGATCAACAACCTCAATAATTGAGTTCCCAACTTGAACTGGTATAAGTGTAACATTAACGTTGGACATGACTTTCGTCTTGTCCAAGTTCATCTTAAGACTCACCTGTTGGAAAACTCTATCTAGATCACCAAGCATCTTGCTCAAGTCTTCCAGTGGAACCACAACGACCACAATATCATCTGCGAATCGAAGTTCAACACACAAGTTCACAGCTCGCCATTGACATTGATGCCGAGTCTTTTCCAGTCCAGAAGTTTAAATGCATCTTCCAGTGCAGCAGTGAACAGTTTGAAAGAAATAACATCTCCCTGTCCCTGTGTAACGTCACCTTTCTGCAACTGGTCTGAAAGTTTCACAAATCTTTCTGATCCTGTAATCGGACCGATTTTGTGGCTTTTTCGATGTATCGATAGTCGATGTGTTACCGCTGTAATGACTGAATCACCGCCCATGTCTCAGTCGAACCAAAGGCTTTCTCGTACTCCACAAAAGCTAGACATAATGGCTGATTATACTACTCGAATTTCTGTATAATCTGACGCAGTATGTGAATGTGGTCAAAGGTGCTAAAGTCTTTACGGAGCCCAGTGTCTTTGGAAGGTTGGAAGTCATCTAACCTGCGTGATGTTCGGTTCGTTATGACCCTTGAAAACAGCTTTTAAACGTGAATTACTGAGATGGGTCTATAATTTTTCAATAAGGTTTTGTCACCTTTCTTGAAATAGAGAACCACCTCACTTCTGGTTCATGCTTCTGGAACATTGTATTCGAGGCATTTCGAGAATGACGGAATTAAATAGCTTCTGGAGAACCTTTAGAACTGGCGTTCCACTCGCTCTCAGTAACTCAGAAATAAGTCCGTCGTAGTCTATAGAAAACGTAAAATGAAAATGCAATTTATTAATTTGCGGAACATGTGTGTTAAGAAGTTGTTACAGTCACGAGCATAAATATATTACTATGGGGAGATTAGCAAAAATATCTGTCAAGGAAGGAGTTCAATAATATCTGTCTGTCTGTCACTTGCTATCGTCGGCACGTGGTAGAATTCGTTCGTTGTATTGTAGTTAACACTTGTACTAATCCACCATACACTTTATTTAACACTTTCTGTTGACCTCCAGCCAAACGGTTTCACTTTTTACAGCATCGTCAGGGCTTTGAAACTAATGATAAAAAGACTGTTTTAATTTACAAGTGTTAACTACAAAAACGTCTGCAAATCTAATCTAATTCGTAAATTAATAGGTCCATTGCCTTCACAAGAAAACTGATATTGGGTACAGCTGTACCTAATATCGATTGTCTCATTGGTTAAGTAAATATGTTGTTAGAGCACTGGAATTAGATGAGTTTCTTTATCAAAATACTTTCCTTCTTTTTCAGTTTGTTTTAAAAATCATTACTAGCTTATAAATGTCGTAATGATTTATTTTTTTAAGAAGTACGTATATACTTGATAAAAACAACATTATTTTAATTTAGACTTTTTTTAAATCTGTTTTGCATTCTTTCTAAAAATGAAACATTCTCGAGTTCTTCGAAGAGCACTTCTTTCAAGTTATTGATGTCGACTGGTTTTCAAACATTCTCAAGTAAAAGAATAAAAACATGAAGCTGCACGCTAGAAATATATTATTACTTACATTTTAAGTTTTTTTTTATGATATTGGAAGGCAAACAAGCAGATGGATTTCCTGATGGTAAGAAATTCACGCCGCCTAGAGACTAGCGAGCCTAGTTGGTAATGGTGCGTTGTCAACCTGAGACCGGGTTGGTAGGCCTCAAGCAATAGTAAGTTTACTTATCCTCTGAACCGGAACACGTCATGACGTTATGGCTGGCGTCTGGAATAGGTAAGGCGGTGGTACCAATCCGGGTGAGTAGCTACGAAACTCGACCATCTTGTAAGATGTCAAGGTGTTAGTGACGGTAAGCCTATGCTCGCCTATTGCAAGCTGCCTGGCAAGAACGCAGATGATCTATTCTGCAAAGAAGCCCGGACCAACACGGGGAAGCTATAAAATAACACAGGGAAGTCATAAATTGTTTTATTGTTTATGTTTTATTATTTGTTATTATTACACATAATTAATCATTTCGCTTAAATTTAGATTAGGTCAGCCAATTTAAAAATAAAAGTATAAATCGTAAAAATAGTAAAAAGTGTGAAACCAAAGCGTACAATTTAAATAGTAGAACTGTACAAATATATTATGTCCTAGTCGAGAACCAAATCCGAAACTCGTAGTTGACTAGTTGCTTTACGCCTAAATGCTAAAAGGGGCAAACGAAATAAATACAAATGTATTTGGATTTAACATTTTTTATTGCATTTAAAATAAAATTAACTTTCATTTCTATTTAAAAAAAGTAGAAAAATATCTTCACGTCCATATCCCCGAAGAAGTAGGCAGAGGCACAACCAGGGCACCCACGAATAGCCGAAGACACTAAGACCCACAATGTGATCGCAAGCCTATCGCCAACCGGCCACATATCCCTTGTCCCGGGAAAAACACAATTTTCTTTTTGGGACCCGGGATTCGAACCACATGCAGGCAAAGCCAGCAATTGAACCGCTAGACCACAGAGGCGACTTAAAATTATCCTATTTCGTAATTTCAGTTCCTAATAATTTCAACGACCGTCATAAGATTGTAGCAATCCGAGAACAAATTTCGAAACAGCTATTTCAAACGAGAAACTGCTTTAATTAAATTAGATTTAATATATTTTAATAACGTAATTGGAATTATTTTATAACACTTTCGTATTAAAGTACTTTAATATTGTGAAATCTTTTGTAATATTAAAATCTTTTCATTCACCGCCACCTGTATGTCGAGGGAGTAGCGTACCCATATATCGCCACTAAACAATCCTGACGCTTGAGTTCGATTCGAGACGGGGGCATACACAAATGTTATGATGATTACATTCATGTATAATATGTTTGTCAAATTAGGCCTTAAAAATTAAATATAGTTTCTATGGTCTAGCGGTCAGGCCGGATTTGACTTCTAGAAGTCATGTGTTTGATCCTGGTCGGGTAACAGAAAAATAACTTTGGATCGGATATATGCCTTGTTGGCGACAGGCTTGCCACCTATCACATTGTGGACTTAATATCGACTCCGGCCCTCGTTATGTTTTTTATGTTTCTGAAATTAATTTTTATATCTATTTAAGTATTTCTTTGTATTATTATCGCTGACTAAAACATAAGTACAAATTTTTATTACTTTGTAGTTAGATTTAATTTGTGTAATTAATCAAAAGGTGGTTAATATTATTCAATCATTACAATTTATTACCTGCAACGCGTTTCATTAATTTAGATTGCCAATCTAAATATAACAAAATAATAAAAATAGGCCAGTGCGACTAACGATGGTTAGCAGAATAAAACTGTTTTTAGATATGCTTTTCTGTCTGTTAATTTGCTTCAATCGTGCAAAATCGAATAATCCAGTGAAGCTGTAAAAATCGTGACATTAGCTACACGTTAGTCAACTTTTGTCAATTACTAGCAGTTTCAAGCAGCTTCGCCTGCGTAACTTGGATTTTCACTTCACCGATTTCGATGAAATAAAGCCTAAATCACTCAGGGATAATGTAGCCTTCTAAGAATAAAAGAATTTTTAAAATCGGTCCATTAGTTTCGGAGCTTTTTCATTACAAATAAACAAACAAAAAATCAACTATTTCGCTTTATATTATTAGTATATATTGCCCATCTTTGATTTAGAATCACATTTAGACAAATAATAAATAAAAACAACACTTTGATTTTCCTTTACAAACTGTTATTATCTGTCAAGCAATGCGAAGTTTGCCGCGTCAGATAGTATTAAAACATAAATGTTCAATAACCTCCGGCAAAACCTATCTAATGCAGCTAAAAACCATCTCTAACGCTTAATGCCCCATACTTAGTCAGCCAGAAGAGCCAATCAGCGCACTCCCCCGTTCCATGATTACTATGAAATATTGCGCTCTAAAGTCTTAAGCGCCAAATCACTATGTTTGACACTATAAAAGTAATTTGAAAAAAAAATATAAAAACTGAAACAGTTATCTTTTAGGTATAAAACTTATGATCTATGTTTATGCTAAATCTGGTGTCGATATTTTCATAACTGAAGTAGACAGTTGGATTTTGCTTTAAAAAAAGGGTTAACTTTTTGATTTTTTTCTATCGAGCAAAGTGAAATGAATCGTGTTTTGGAAACACTAGTCTTATAAAGCATATTAATGTTAATCTTGTGTATTTTTGTCGCCAAGATTCATAATTGCTATGTATGAAAAAAAACGGTATATTGCTGACGTATTTTAGCATACATGGCCCCTTAAGTTTTCGAACAAAAAATATCCGCTTTGAAATGGGTCTCTTCGTTTAAGAGTTAAGATACCACATACACACAGACACGTCTCTGTTTCCTTCGAGAATCAATATTAGAGTCTCTAACAAGCTTACTAGCCGAGATAGGTAGCATCCATTATTGTTGTATTTTTCCTTTTAGAATGAAATCGGAAGAAAATTCCCAAGTAATTTTTAATACACCCTTTTTTGGGACCAAGTTGGTAATAGTTTATTGCCACTCACAGTCTATTTCAATATCTCTTGCTTAAGTGCTACCCTGCTCCTTAGAAAGGTATACAAGACTGACGTTAAAGAACTATAAACCTAAGGGAAAGTTACTAAACCAAGCGAGTTTTTTGTATTAGGATAACACGGACGGTAAGCATGCGGCTGTTCTGGTGGTAAGAGACAACTGTGGCTTATAGATACCCTAAAGATTGCAGGTGCATCGTTGACTGGGTAAGGCGGTTGATCTCTACCCGGGCAAGTTGCTTCTTTCTATGACCAGTCGTCCACGATCATATCACTCTGATATTATCGAAGGGTGGCTTCAAGAATCTCGGAAACCGGCGTGTTTGAATGAAAAGGGTAATGAATGTGAAAGAAGCTAGACAGGTTTGTCAGGATCGTGAGGTCTGGCACTCGATACTCTTTACCTACCCTGTAAGGGACTTGGCCTGAAGATATGTATGTGTGTGCCAGTCGTCTTACCATAGTGAACTTGTTAACCTATGCTAGTATCTTATAAGCTATCAGCCAGAGAGGCAGATGGTCTAGAACTCTGAAAAACTGGACCGATATTAAAAAATGGCTAGTTTTAGCCCACCTATTAAGCCTTGCGAAATTATTGGCAGTAAATATATTGTATACTGAAATTGTGAATGTAACATGTAAAAAAATGTGAGCTTTTAATAAACAATCCCTACTAATATTATAAATGCGAAAGTAACTCTGTCTGTCTGTCTGTTTGTACGCTTTCACGCCTAAATCAGTGAACCGATTTTGATGAAATTTGGTACAGAGATAGAATAGACCCTAAGGACAACATAGGCTATTTTTTATTGCAAAATATAGGGGAGAATGGGTAAATAGAGGGGATGAATATTCATATGGAAATTCGTCATTTTTAATGCTGTAACAGTGAAACTTTGTATTTATGCACTTTATGATAAACGAAAGAACATAGGATACTTTTTATCACTAAAAATGTTTAAAAGGGTATATTTCAAAGGTGGTCCCATGGTGACCAGATCAGGATCTGATGTGCGGGAAATTGCGGGAAACTCAAAAAAAATGTTAGCAAGAATAGTGTTTTTGTGGATTATGATAACTTGCTAGCATTCGACAATAGTCACTCCATACTCAGACTCAACAGACTTGCGGAACTGGCTGAGTGTTAAGTGTCTTTGAGGGATTTGGACATATTTACACAGACCCAAGGGAGAAGATCAGCTAGCGCTCAGCGTCAAGCTTAAAGTAGAATCATTTTCAGAAGGTTTAATACGAAAGTTTTTGTTAATGCAGGATTCTGTTATGACCATACGTTACAGTATAAATATCCTCCTTTGATTTTAATTAGAAAAATGATTAAAAAATATCAACATTGTGATCTCTAAAAATTCAAAGACGAAACGCAGGGTTGTACTAATGGTAAGGTATCATTACTTTTGCTTGGTGAACCAGCTGAGCCGCTAGTCTCTTATATCGTGCAATTCTGATGAATCTTGAAGATTTTTAAGCAATATGCGCAAAAGCAACAATTGTTTTCGAATGACGTCGTTTAGAGTTGGTAGACAGATCATTATGCCAGGATGTTCTCCCACATTTTTCTGTGCAAGTTCAAATTTATTACAGAATCGGTTCATACTAATATTAATAATAATAATATTATTTGACCGCCTCGTTGGTCGAGTGGCTAGCGTACACGCCTAACGACATCTACCAACCGCGAGGCTCGGGTTCGATTCCCAACGGGGGCAGGCATTTGTGTGATGAACATTTAAATGTTTGCATTTCCGGGTCTGGGTGTATATTAAATATATTCTGGTATCTATTTAAGCATTTCTATGTATTAGTATCGTTGACTAACACCCATAACGCAAGCATATAATTTGCTTACTTTGGAGTTAGGTTCAATTTGTGTGTCTTGTCCAGGGATATTTTTTTTTTTTATTTATATATTTATTAAAAAGCTGAAGAGTTTAATTTTGTTGCTACAATTTCTAAATGTGAGTTTCTGAAGATATCCCTGAAGGGTTAGTTCTGCCTAATTGCACAACCAGACCGCTCACGACTAGCCGAAGACATTATGTCCAATGTGGTAGATGACAATCCTGTCGCCAACTGGGTACTTATTCAATCCCGTGCAAGCAGCAACTTTACTTTTAGTAGAAAATTGAAACTTCACATTTTCTATTTGTTTTTTTGTTGCCCGGACCGGGGATCGAACCCAAGATCTCAAGAAGTCATTCCGAAGACGGACGGCTAGACCTCAGAGACGATATGTATATTTCTAAAATTACGAAAAAAAAAAATCTGTTAGAGGTTTCCATAACTTGCTATACAGTTTAATTTCACAGGAATTGCCGAAGTGCAGATAAAACTGTGGAGACAATAACGTATTCCTACTATTTATCTAAGGTGAAATTAGAAAAGAGAAAGTGTATGTTTAGTTTTAACGGCAAAATTGCCGAATTGGGTTTTTGAAAAAAAAAATTGATATTTTTATGTATTTTAAAATATAATTATCAATAATATTGATATTTAATGCAAAAAACTTCAAAATTTTTTTTCAATTAATTATAAACAATTAAAAATTTATGAAATTTAGATAAAAATCACATGACTATAAACGCGCCATGAATTGGTCACCGTAGTTGTGACGTCATAATGTTATAGCAATTTAATAACAGTACCTACAGCGTTTACGGCTATTACGCGTGACAATAATATTGAAAATTTATTGCTAAAATACGAGTTGTTAGTTGGTTCCGATTAGCTATGTGTGATAAAGGATTTATTAAGGCAAAGTCTAATAATATTCCTGATGTTGATATATTTATGATTACCGATTTTTTTTTTAAATTACGTTCGGTTTAATTCTGCTGCCAAGGCATCAAGGTAAGTCTGTTAAAAATAATATAATAAATGAAAATATTTAAGTATATATTCTCCATTACATTAAATATAATTATTTATTTCATAAATTGTACAGCATCGCGTGAGAGTTACGGCGACAAAGCTATAGGTTATGTTCAACTAAGTCGTAAAAATAATATTTGTATTGTAAAAGGACGGGTATGTCCAGAACACAGAGGTCGGAGTAAAACTTATTCAGTTACTTTAACTATTAATGAAAAGTCAAAAAAAAATGTATTTACTGAACTTTATTTAAATATATAATAATTATTTGATTTGTATACTTAGATAAATAATAATTAATAACAATGGTATTAAGAAATACTTACATCGAAATGATCTTCACAATAAAAAAAA
>NJDC01001061.1:78607-102421 GCA_002245475.1 Calephelis virginiensis
GATTACCTTGCCCCACCTATGCCTGGGCAGGCGACGGTGGTGGCAATTCGACCGATCCTCCAAGGGTGGTTGCGGTTCGGTTCATCAGGTTCGGGTCGTTGACGTTCCGACTTGTTGATCGTCGACTCCGAAGATCGCAAGCCCGGGCGACCCCCGCCTACCACGAGTGCGGGGCGCCAGAAGATAGGGCTTCCCACACGCTGAGAGAGTGGGTCGCATTTCAACAACAGCGGCGTACTCTCTCAGCGATCGTAGGAAAGGACCTCTAGCTGACGAGCGTTATCAACGCTATGTTCGGTAGTGACAGGTCCTAGCAGGTGGTGGTCTTCTTTTGCGAAGACATAATGAAGCAAAAGGGGACCGCGGAGCGGGCCCGGGAGGACTATTTCAACACAGGCCCGCTCCGGCCCATGCGGACCGGGGGCGCGAGAAGGCGGTACCTCCGCCTTCAAAGTGCTTCCGATGCGGGGCTGCCGGGGGGAGTCGGGGGCCTTCCTCCGGCCAGCAAGGCCTCGCACGCCTGGGGGGAAACTCCAGTGGCCGGAGTCACTCCTCTTTCAGTGCGGGAGGAGGCCTGATAAGGACCGGGCCGTAGCCGCGGAGCGAGATGGTGAATGCCAACGTGACCCCATCTCGCTCCTAGCCGGGCGGCACGAAGGTCATAGTGTGGTTTTTAGTCGGTTCGAGTCTGACATAACCCGTTGTTCTTCCCTAAGAGCAGTGGGTATCCGGAGCAATTTCCCACTCTAATAAAAAAAGCTAAACATTTTGTATTGATCACAATTGAATGTTTTTTCATACCGGAAAAAGATCCAATATTTATTTTTTTACAAAACAAATATGTATGTTTTCCAAACAAAAAAGCAAAGAAGGCTTCTTCAACCCTCGTCCAATTAATTCTATTCAGTCAGTAGGAATCTATAAAATCAATACCGCCGACAGAATTCAAATTTCTTTGGGTACAGAAATCAAATGATCAAAACTGCTTTGAAAGAAAACCCGGGTCTGTCAAGGATATTTAAGAGACTTTTTATCGCCCACGATTTTATAAACCCAGAATCATTTTACATTTCGGCCAATAATTTTGAAACAAATATTTCGTTTTCTTTGTTTTGTACAATTGCTATAAAAATAAAACCAAAAAGCCCTTTGAATGTTTTTGTTTTCTTTGTTTGAAGCCGGTGTAGTATCGTTTGACGTCTTTTTGAATAAAAACACCATTATTAATAAATACTAGATCTTGCCTGTGACTATGTCTCTGTTTTAAATTATTTCGCAGTAATCACTAAGATATTGGGATAAAATACAGCCAATGCTACTCTCCTGCTTCCTTACTACCCCTCATCACTCACACACAATAATTACTCCAAAAATTACTCAGTTTTGAAGCAAAAGAAGAACAAGCTGTCACATTTTTGTATTTTGCGTACCTACCAATTAGAAAATATCACTGATTTAGTATTTGTTTATTTTCTTGGTTAGGCAAAATACTTTCCAATCTGTAATATTGTTTTTGTATATGTGAAACAAAATTTATTTCTAATCTCTTTACGTTATATTATAACATTAAGAGATTCAAAATAAATTTTGTTTTGTTATATTATATATGGTATGTATATAGCATATTATGTATGGTTGGTCGAGAGGTTAGCGTATATACTTAACTCTATCTACTAACCGCGAGGTTCCTGTTCGATTAGCGGCAGGGACAGAGGTGAGCACAGATATCTGTACTTCCATATCTAGATGTTTATTAAATTTATACTAGTATTTATTCAAATATGTCAAATATTAGTACTATTGTACAAGACAATTAATATTAGCATATAATTTGTTTACTTTGGGGTTAGGTCAATTTGTGTAGTTTGACTAGAGATATTTATTATTTAAAGTATCTTCACGCCCATGTCCCCAAAGAGGTAGGCAGAGGTACAACCAAGGCACCCACGACTAGCCGAAGACACTAAGTCCCACAATGTGATAGGTGGCAAGCCTATCGCCAACCGGGCACATTTCCAATCCCGACCAACATTTTTTTATTTTATTTTTGCTGGCCGACCCGGGATTCGAACCCGGGACCTCATGCAGTCAAGTCCAACACCCGGACCGCTAGACCACAGAGGGATTTAATAACATTTCAGAGCATTTGATTTATTAAATAGATAATGCAAATATGTAAGGTAAGAAAGATAAGGTAAGGAAGGTAGATAAGGTTGCTATCTTATATGACATTTTTTCTACACGACCAAACAAAAGGAGCTTTCTTAGTTAATTAATTAAGAAATCGCCTCTGTAGTCTAGCGGTTCAGGTGTTGGACTTGACTGTATAAGGTCCCGGGTTCGAACCCCGGTTCGGGCAAGAAAAAAAAATTGGTTTTTCCAATTCTGTAATAAAAAAAAGTTACCCGGGATTGGATTTGTGTCCGGTTGGCGATAGGCTTGCCACCTATAACGTTGTGGGACTTAGTGTCTTCGGCTAGTCGTGGATGTCCTGGTTGTGCGTCTGCCTACTCCTTCGGCGATTTGAGCTAAAGATACTTTTTTGTTTTTTTTTATAAATTACTACGAGTAAATGGTTTTTAATATTTCATAAAAGACTGCAAACTACAATAACCATAATTACTAATATCCTGACTCCCCGAGCTGGTATCACTAATTACCAAATCGCATGTTCACTCAGTAACGAATTATACAGATCTATTTTGATTCAACAATAGACAATCGAGACGACTTCCTAATGGTAAGTATCACAAATATTTAAAGATACAGGTAATTAATTATCCGTTCTTTTATCTACAGAGCAGATAATTTTTCTACATTTTATTCTTTTATTAATTTAATGGTTACGATATATTTTAAAACAGAACAACATCGTGAAAATCTTTCCAGCATTTAAGAAACTGTTATTGGCACAGATTCCATTTGTAGAATGAAAATAACTATCTACTTTACTGCCTAGCTGCTTGAAATAGGTAAGCATTTATTAAATGGGTCATTGCCAACAAGAAAACTGGTGGTAGACTACAGCACCTTGTCAGAGGATCCAACTCCATATCTTTATCTGCTACTGCTAAAATTACCGTGTTTGACCTTGTCAAGTTCCGGTAGAGTAAATAGACCACCCTGGTGGCAGTACAGCAATGCAACTATAACATCAATGTTATCTATAGGTCAAATAGAGGCAACCTCTTCTATTTGGAGAGCGGTGCGCTTCACAAAAAAAGAGTATACTTATTAAATGTTGAAGGCAAACAAACAGAAAAATTTCTAGATGGTAAAAAAATCAGACATTGAAACTCAGTGCTTAAAAATCGAAACATGCTAGTGTCGAAACTAACATCTAACGCTGCGGCAACTGGAAAATGTAAGACGATAATACTAAACTAGGCAGGTTGTAGCTGTGGTCATGGTATACCGAACGTCTTCAGTTAGATCGAAGACTGTAGAATATTAAGAAGTCAGTTTAAGAAGATTAGGTACACTATACAGCCTGACGAGCAATACTGGTTTTATGATAACTAGCATCCGAAGGTGTCCCCTTCAGACACCGACACATAGATTGTTTTTTTTTATGATATTGGAAAGCAAATAAACAGACGGATTTCCTGATTGTAAGAAATTTACGCCGCCTAGTGACACCAAAGGTGGTAATGTTGCGTTGGCCTGGATGCTAGACCTGGAGCAAAATAAAGTTTACCAGCTACCTTACCCTCCAAACCGCAACACGTCATGACGTTATGCCGCCAGGAATAGGTAAGGCGTTGTTTTATAAAATTCAAATCAAGCAAATGTTCCCAATGCTTCTCCCTGTATACCAAGGGGTAGAAAAGGGCATAGGAGATGATAGATCTGACGTTCATCTTTTGCAAGCTGCTAGATAGAAAATTATTTAGCCTACATTTTTAATTAAAAACTGTAACGGAACGGAATTTATAAACTGTATCATTATAACTGAAGACATTGTTTAATAAAAGCGTTACAAAAACAGTCTTAATTTGATAAAACAAACGGAGAAAACAGCCATCAGCCACAAGGTCTGGAACCATGGGGAGAGTCCCCATGGTTCCAGACCTTGTGGCTGATGGCTCAATAACGGAGGTGATGCTACAGGTATACCAAGAAACCCAATTTGACCAAGTCGGCTGCTCCTCTGTGCTCTTTCTGAAGATGAGAGACTTGAATTCCTACATCTTTAGGCCCGTCGGATCAGTTTGGATGATTGTCTTCATCCGCAAAAGTATCACAATATGTAGGCGACAGAGGGATGAGGAGGTGGAGTGTCAGCCTTTTGCAACATGGCAGGGTTACCTGGGCGAGTCTGGGAACTCTCTAGTCTGCACGGTCTTGTACGCCTGGGGGCAACTAGAGTTGCACCTCTCTAAGCAAGGGAAGAAGCCACACAAATATCGGTCCGCGGTGTCCCGATCGGGATAGGAGAATGCAAAAGTCAACTAATCTCTTACTGAAGACAGCGAGATGGTCCTCGTATGATTTTAACTTGTTTCAAGTAGATTTAGTAGGTATCTTAAAAATAGATGAAATACTATTGAACTAATTGGTTTAGTATTAATGAATTAAACGTTGACGTGTACCGGTTCGGAGGGCAAGGTAGCAGGTAAACTTACTTTTGCTCGAGGCCTAATATCCTGGTCTAAGTTTGGCAACGCACCATTACCACCTTTGGTATCTCTAGGCAACGTGAATTTATTATCATCAGGAAATCTGTCTGCTAGTTTGCCTTCCATTACCATAAAAAAGGTTTTTACTTGGTTCAAGTATGCGGATTTAGTAGGTAAAAAAAAAAGTATCTTCACGCCCATATCCCCGAAGAGGTAGGCAGAGGTACAACCAAGGCACCCACGACTAGCCGAAGATACTAAGTCCCACAATGTGATAGGTGGCAAGCCTATCGCCAACCGGGCACAATTCCAATCCCGACCAAATTTTTTTTTTTTATTAGAAAATTGGAAAAATCCAATTTTCTTTTTGTTGGCCGACCCGGGATTCGAACCCGGGACCTCATGCAGTCAAGTCCAACACCAGGACCGCTAGACCACAGAGGCGATTTAGTTGGTATCTTTAAAAAAAGACGAAAAACTAGTAAACCCCTTGATTTAGTACGAATGAATTAAACAAAATCATTAGTTTGCGGGTTTGTAATAATTAGACTATATAAATTAACAAAATCAAACATTTAAACATTAAAAAAAAAGTAAATTTGCAATTTAATAAGAACTCTAACATTTACTAAATCTTCTGGAAACTGAATCTCTTATCGATAATTTAGGGCCACTTGCATGTTCCTGGGTTAAGTGTTTAATACTGAGTTAGCGTGTAACTAGATTTAAATCACCTTATATTTGACAGTTTAACTCAAGATAAATGTAACCTTGGTATGTGCATGTGGCCTTAATATCTTTATTCGAAAGATTTTTTAAGGGATTGTACAGTTATTTTTACATTTTGATTTGAAACATGTAATAGTAAATTGAATATTCATCTTTATTAAGCATCCACGCATTCGCCTCCACTCTACAAGATAATATTTTATAATAAGATATTAACCTTATGCGCCTACCTCTGACAACTACCTACCTAATTGACAGTTACAAATTAAGATCCAAACGTTGAATATATCTCTTCCATTTTAGATATTTTTTAATGTTTTTACTCCCCCATAAGAATATCTTGTGTTAACAGAATAAAAAGTACAAACGTCCATCGATTTTACCACAATCATCCAGATCGGTTCATTCTTGGACGAGCAAATTTTTAAATCTTTCGTATTATTACGGATAGTTCTCCAACTGATATTTACTTTTGTGGTGAATGTTAAATTGGTTTGCACACTGTTAGTAGTGGGCCAGTACGTGCTTCGCTACATAAATTACCACATGAATGACATAAGACAAAAAAATAAAAAAAAAACTTTTTTAGTTGTGCGTTTTCGAACAGACTAAACATACATGTCTTCTCGCCAAGGCCCTTGCCGCTTAGATAGGTCTGCAAGAGTGATGAGTCATGACACTCTACCTATAACATTTTTTTATATGAGTCACCAGCAAACAAACGCACGACTCACTCGATGGTAAGAGATAACCGTGGCCGAGAGACACTACAGATATTTCAGGTATGTCGCTGTCTTGAGGTCTGAATATTAGAACCATTGTGGAGGTATAACAGCTAACTATCCCTCCAAATAGAGTTAGTATGGCGGGAGGAATAGGTCCGTACTTACGTATAGGTGGATTACTACTCGGCCAAACTACTGTACAGCATTCTACAACTAGTGGTCTTGTTGGCAACCTGAATCAATCTTACGAACCTTACCTACCAGATAGCCAGATAGTATATCTCATACAGTGGTCCCGGACTAACATGGACTATTTCAGATAGTAACCCAGATAATTAAACATATTCGAATTCTGTATCAGTTTGGCTTAAATTTATGTGAGGGTAGGTATGCAAAAATATGATCAGTTTTAATAAAGGTATCTTAACAATCATATCTTCGGAAAAGTTGTAGAGGTAAAACTAGGGTATCCATGACTAACCGAAGACACTAAGTCTCAAAATGTGTCTAGTCGTCGACCGGGCACATATCTAATCCCAGGCAATTTTTTTTTAAGAAAATTGAAAAAACACATTTATTGTTGCCCAACTGAGGATGGATAACATGTCCTTATTTTTTTATGATATTGAAAAGCAAACAAGCAGACTTATTTCCCGATGGTAAAAAATTGACGCTGCCAAGAGACACCAAAGGTGATAATGGTTGCGTTGCCAACTTAAAGCCAAGATGTTAGACCTCTTGTAAAAGTAAGTTTGCCAGCTATTACCCTCCGAACTGGAACGCTGACGTTATGGCTGTAGGAATAGGTAAGGCGGTGGTACCAATCCGGGCGAGTCGCTGCGAAACTTTACCACTTAGTCAGAAGTCATGTTGTTAGTGACGGTAAGCCTATACTCGCCTATTACGAGCTGCCTGGTAGGAAGGCATATGGTCTATTCTGCAAAGAAGCCCAGACCAACACGGGGTCATAAAATCATCTCCAAAACTAAACCGCTAGACCATGGGGGCGATGTAGTCTGTTTTCATCTTATTATTAAAGATAGGCTAAAGTACTAGTATAGTATTTAATACACTGTAATGTTGACTAATATCGAATTAACTTTACTCCTACTTTAGTCCGTGTTACTTAATCGTTTCCGAGTAAACTAAGTCGTCATATAATTAACCAAGAACTCAAGGCAACTTTAGTAAAAAATATAAATAAAAAAAAAACAGCAGCACTGTGTCAAGACGCGCCGCAGCCATCTAGGTAACTTATATATTTAAACAAAACGTTCTATACTTTTATAAATTTTTAGTTGCTTAGGTAAATTAAATATTTTTATTTTGTAAGTGACAAAAATAAAATAACTAAATTTAATTAATATCGATTACGAAATCTCTGCTACGAATAAACTAAAATGTAGCACTGGGTTGTAGCTTGACGTGACCAGTATCACAGCGGTGTCGTAGCAAGTCGGACGTGGTTGCTACGAGCTACGTTTCCATACGGCCCGCGTAGACACGAGTGCGAAAATTCGATTGTCGACTACTGAGTTAAAAGTGGGGTGTACTGTGTTATAAAAACCAGTTTTATTTAATTAAAAATCGTGTTAAATCAGGTAAAGTGTTCATAAAAAGTGAAGCGGTTAGGAAACAGTACTTAAAAATTTTATTTCGTTTTATTCGACAAGCGGTAGACGTTGAACATTTGAGTGTAATGGTCTGTTAAGATAACGTCAGGCGATTTTGCTACGGCCCTGGTTAACTGTTAACTCTGAAACGCCTTTTAATGGGAATGTTCATGGGTACTCATTAAAAGCAGTTTCCTTTGGTTTATTTTTATTTCTTTTTTACAACTTTAAAAGAACGTTAGAGCAATAACTGCTATTTATATTTTTTTTACTAAAAAGGTTCTTATGCAGTATTAGTATTTTGAATAATTTAATTTAGTTTTTTTTAACAAATATTTTGAATTTTACAAATTTTAGCCCTATTTTTTTAATACGTTTTGGTGCTTTAGAAGCGGAAATCTAATGCACATTAGGACTAAAAAACGACAATGATTGAGAAGCTTTTAAAAACCTAAAGCATAGCAATAGTTATTGCATTTAAAATATGTTAGAACTATCATCGGTTTAAAAAATATAATAGGGTGTGATAAAGTTACAACAGTTTATAACACAGCTTTTATATTTTTGCTTTATATATTTTTTTACATATTAAGTTTTTTTATAAATATGAAGTCTATATTAATTAAACTAAAATAAATACTACTAGGGTTAACATGAGATGCTTTTAACAGACAATATAGATATAGAGATTATACAAAATACAAATCCATTTAAATTTGTGAGGTCTTTCGTAAAATATTTGGCTTGTTGCAAACTGTCGATATATTTTTTAATGATATATAACCAAATACTTCTCACAACTAACAGTTTAAGCATTTATGTGTGAACATTAAAAAATTATACATTTTTTTTATTCATTAATTTAGTTCAGTGTCAATCGTTCGGCTATGATCCTAATGCAATGTCACAAGTCTTTGGAACCGGATTATTGTTCGAGAAAATTAATTTATGTGGAAATAAAAAAATATCTAACCTAAGTAAGTTAATAAAGATTGTAATAATTGACATTTGATACTCGTTACTCATCAAACAAGTATCTTGGCGTGAAGATATGAAAATATTCGACACTGGCATAATATGTGAACATGAGAAAATATAGGTGACGTGAAAGAAATAAAAATTATATTATATAATATTACACAACAATTAATACATCAAAGACATCCCACACGGTAAACTCATACATATCATCATCTTTTCCTATCTATCGTCTTTCATACTATTGAAATCGCTTCCTAAAGCAATATTTCCAGAAAATTACAATTCGGGTGTTTCAAAATCTGTTTGCTGTCTATAACTTAATATACATTTTGAACTAAGCATCACTATTTACCAAGCAACTTGTTTCATCAAATACCAATTGAATACTATATGAAACTTTGATTATTTGTATGTTAGTTCCCAACTCTACTCTCTCTAAACACTAAAACTAAACTCTAAAACTAAAACCATTAGAAAAACAATATCCCTAAAGAACATATGTTATACTAATTATTACTAAAACAAAAACAATTATATACCCAAAACTGGAATGGAACATAATGGGACTGGACGAGCTAGATATTTAAAAAAAATATTTTATGGGCAGTAATAATTAACGTTGAAACGGCTGATCAGGTTAGCTTTATGCAGTGTATAAAAATATTTTAATATCAGCTATACAAATTAACAAATAACAATCTTGGTGCTACCAGCACACTGACAGACTAAGTCAATAAAAGGTTACTCAGAATAGCTTAGTACAAGATAATGTCAGCTTTATCTCGTACAGAATTACGTATGTCGCTTACTTATATTGATTAAACTAATGAAATTTAACATGAGGTCACACCTCATTGTATAATCGTTTAAAATTAAATTCGTTTCATTTTCTTTAAAATTAAGCAGGATCAACTGTTTAGTACGTATTATATATCCCCTGTTTATATAAGACGATACTGGTTAAACAGGTAATTAGCAACAAAATCACTGGTAGTAAAGTGCTAAGCATTTAATTGCAAGGGTAGAGATCCACCGCCTTTTTAAATAAAAATCCTGCTGCTACAATGATTGCAACACTGCTATTTCCTTGTTGGGTGAGAGGGATAGTCAGTCTATTTGTACTTTAAGCCTGAAACGGGAAAGTGACCTATATATAACATAGATATATACGTATAGACTAACTAATATGTACAAACCGCGATCTCTTACCATCAGAAGAGGTATGTGCTTCTTCGCTGTTTTATTCAAAAAAAAAGTTTTTTTATATGACTCAAGTATTGTGACGTCATTTCATTACATTTCTTAGGGAATTAAAAACTTTGCCTAAGAAGATTTTAATTTTTAACATTTCTTATGATCTAAGATCTGAAAAAAATAGAACTGCACTAAGTTGATAATAGGATAAAACATATTTTACAATAAATTTATTTGATTAGAAAATATATTAAAAATGAGTTCCTAGACGGAATATTTTTTTAAAACGTTGGGTTATCTGTAATTTACCGAGGCTACTAGGTACAAACAAGTATGTCATTGCCAGCTACTTCCACTTTATTGGATAGTATTAAAAAAATATATCAACATACGGGCTGTTTTATTAACATTGACGTAAGATTTTCTAATAAAAATTGGAAAATATGAAAAATAAGTTTTTAGAAAATAATTAAAATATTTTGAGCAGTATTTTTAGGCAACCCATTTTTAAATATAGGTATATTTTTAATATACATATTAAATTTACTTTATAATATATTACATTCTATTACCAGCTCGACGTAGGTTGGGATCTTCTACTATTAGTATTTTTTTTCGATATTAACTGCTCTATATTTATAGATAAGTAAGATTTGCATAAGCTTACTAATTTGGTGTTATAGATTGGTGTATAATAATGGTAAAAATCTCTTGAATTTGGTATATTTTTTATAATTATTTATATTTATATTTATTTTATATTAAGTACACTTTTGTTAATATTTTGAATATACGGATTGAAAACCAGGTTTTGTGAGAGTCTGGTGCCTATATTAAGTACAAGTACTTGAATTACAGGTCACCAGGTCCCCGCCAATCCAAACGGTACAGATATTGACGCTATATAATATCTAAATAAAAAAGTAAGTAAGTAAAACAAATTTAAATTGAAATTAGAAACTAGACATTTTTATGTATAATGGAGCTGAATGTTCAAGAAATAAACTTTAGTTTATGGGTCATGAAAGTTAGGACTGTGTTTATTTTTTGCCAATCAGTTAAAGAACCAACGGTTTATTTCTTTTCCAGTTTTCGGTACCTACTATTTTTTCGATACTTTTTTGTCAATTAGTTTACATAATACGAGTATATATACGATTGCATATAGTAACCATGAAAAAATATACTCCTTTTTTCTTCTGTAGTAAAAGGTAAAGTTGAATTGATATTCTATTAAGATTAGCAGCTGACAAATACAAGGGCAAATTATTATTTCAGGGAATTTTGTAGCAATAGAGGCTAATGTTTACTATTGTTAATCGGAGTTAATTACTGATAAGGATTTCCTACGTTTAATTTTGCAATTGTATGCGTGGTGTGAAACACAAAACGAAATGGAGGAAATTTTTATGATATGTTCAATAGTAATCTTCATTAAATGTTTTCAGTCAAGCATAAAAATAACTTACGTTTCAGCTTTGTATAACATATTTGCATAATACTGAAAAATACCAAGAAGCCGTTAAGCAAAAACGTGTACACTGCTTGTAAAAAGTGAACATAAAATTGAAAATAGCATATTCCATTGTAATAAAGTCATTAGCGTAATCTAATAAAAAATTCGAAAATTTTTATTTTTTTAAACTAGCAACATTTTCCTTATAAAAAGTTTGAAAACTCTTCTTCTTCTTTTATAAACATGGTTTTCTATCATTCATTCTTATACAGTCATTAGTCACTATGTAAAAAGTCATGTCAGATCAGGGTCTTGAGTAAAGCGATGGCTTCGTTACTCAAGCTCATCTAGTGAGTTTTGACAGCAGCGAGGAAATAGATGATACACTAATTTCTTC
This sequence comes from Calephelis virginiensis, assembly GCA_002245475.1. NCBI lineage: Eukaryota > Metazoa > Arthropoda > Insecta > Lepidoptera > Riodinidae > Calephelis > Calephelis virginiensis. The sequence goes on from NJDC01001061.1 coordinate 90,322, forward strand.
ATGATTATTTCATTTGTGCAGTTTCACTGAACAAAATTAATCTAATTCCTACCTAAATTAACCAATTTCATTCAATATAAACACGAAATTCAATAATAATAAAAAAATTACGGCCACCTCCATTCACGATGGCGCCAAAACTCCGTTTGAAAACTCAATAAAGAACTAACACAAACCTATGTCTGTGACGTTTAACAATATAAGTTTATCTCCCCAATTTCGTGAAGGCAAAAGTACCTACTGTATTTACCGAAAAAAAGACACTCTTCTTCATATCTTTCCATTTTGGAAACTCTTTTGATGGCCGGAACCACTTTAAAAATTCCTGGCGTTGACATTCAAGCTTTGACAAATTTTGTGGTGATTTTGAAATGAAAACCGTTTGGCATTCTACAAGTTTCTCTCCTCAATAAAGAGAGGCAGCACTTCAATCAGGCCCGATGCTTCTAACTATATTAGATGCAAGGCCTCTTATAGAGCAGAGACTTTTAACTACCAGCGCCTATACGTAACAGCATAGAACGTAAAAAGTCTGAACTGTTGGTCACAAAATTATATCTAACTGAATTGATTATTAAAGGCTGTATGATGATGTAAATTCTTTTACACTTTCTGGTCCATATAACATTAACATGGGGAGTGACCCAAAGCGTTGGTCGATATAAGATTCAAGCTAAGTTTCAGTGCCAGGCCTCTTGCTACTTTTTGACTAACTAGACTGGTCACATTTTAAACACACGTCTAGATACGTGGCGGTCGTCCAATAAGCAATTTCATGATAATTTTTTGACAATTTCAGTTCCTAACGACCAAGTTTCCGAATCGAAACTTAAGCCACCTAACTGATCTAATAATATTATTTTAAGAGTCAGCAGCTCAAAAATCATTACTACACCCAATTTAACTATTGTCAGTTATTTGTAAATTATGATTTCGTAAATCAATAATTACAAGAATAAATATCCCGAAAGAAGTTACTCTAATTGAATCTAATCCCAAAAGTAAGCAAATTATATGCATGTGTTATGGGTGTCTGTCAACGATTATAATAACATCACGTATTATATATATAAGTAATATAATAATAATAATATAATATAATTAATAAGTAATATATTATAACGATTATAATACATCACGTATTATAATCGTTGACAGACACCCACAACACATGCATATAATTTGCTTACTTTTGGGATTAGATTCAATTTGAATAACTTCTTAATAAACACTAAATACTCAGACTTGGAAATGCAGCAATCTATATGTTCATCACACAAATGCTTGCCCCCTTCGGGAATCGAACCGGAGCTTCGTGGTCAGATGTTGAAGTTAGGAGTGTATGCTAACCCCTCGACCGACGAGGCATTCAGTTAATAATCCCAAATATTCAACTTGGAATTTGGACTACAGGTGTAAATTGTATTATTAGTTTAGTGGTGTTGTAGATCATATCAAAATGGCGGAACAATATTTTTTTAAGGTACAAACCCTCCAAACACTCAGTGATACACTGATGATTAGACATTGAGTCATGATATTCCGAGAGCACTATAATTATAAATGTAATACTCTAAATTAATAAGCCCCTGTCATCACGACCAAGTGGAAAACAAAATTGAAGATTACCATTATTTCGTGCCTTAACATCGAAGAAGCGGGTTCTCGTAATGATAGGATGCAATAGTCGCCTATATGTAACTGGCACACCGCGGTCGTAGCGCCAGTAATTCATAACATATACCTACTACGCAAATTTACCGACTACCCTACATCAAACTTGAAACGTGGTGAATATGCCGTTACGAACAGATAAAAATAACTACGTTAGTAAAAAAACCGACTTCAAAACTAAAAAGTAAAAAATAATAATAATAAATAAATAAATAAATAAATATCTCTGGACAAATTACACAAATTGAATCTAACCCCAAAGTAAGCAAAGTAAGCAAATTATATGCTTGTATTATGAGTGTTAGTCAACGATTCTAATACATAGAAATACTTAAATAGATACCAGAATAAATTTAATAAACACCCAGACCCGGAAATGCACACATCTAAATGTTCATCACACAAATGCCTGCCCCCGTCGAGAATCGAACCCGTGCCTCGCGGTTGGTGGGCGTAGTTAGGTGTGTACGCTAGCCACTCGACCAACGAGGCGGTCAAAAAATAATAAAAATAATAATAATAAATATTTAATATTAATTATATGCCAATTACTAATAGGTTTGAAGTCGATGCCAAGTGAATTTAATACTTACATACATACCTATAATATAATTATTAGTTTAACACTTGACACCGACTTCAAACATACTTAGTTTAGTTTAGTGCTGATATAATTTATTTTAATAAAAATATTTGCAATTTGGAGCAACTCCGCATCAAAAAAAAAAAATACGTAAATCGGTTAAGAAATCTCGGAGAAATCGGTGCACATACATAAAAAAATATACAGACCGAATTGATAACCTCTTCGTATATTTGAACTCGGTTAAAAATGTGCCTCTTATGAAGTCAGGCTGCTCTATAGTACACTACCTATCCTATATGTATATATATATATATATATATATATTATTTTGCACTAGTTTAATTATTCAAACGTCTAGGGATTACCATCACATTCCTACGGCCAATGGAACAAAAACTGTGCGACAAATATTTGTCTGTGGTCTAGCGGTTCAGTTGTTAGACTTGACTGCATGAGGTCCCGGGTTCTAATCCCGGGTCGAGCATTAAATGGAAAATAGGGTTTTCCAATTTTCTAATAAAAATAACGTTGCTCAGGGTTGGATTTGTGCCCGGTTGGCGATAGACTTGCTACCTATCACATTGTCGGACTTAGTGTCCTCGACTAGTCTTGGGTGCCTTGTTGTGCCTCTGCCTACCTCTTCGGGTAAAAGGGCGTGAAGATGCTTTTATAGAAAAACAAAAACATATGGTTATACTACCTTTTCTGCCTCGTTTGTAACTACATACATCCTATTAATATTATTAATGCGAAAGTTTGTAAGTATGTATGTATGGATGTTTGTTACTCTTTCACGCTCGAATGGCTGAACGGATTTGTCTGAAATTTGGAAGACAGATAGATTGTGACCTGGATTAACATATAGGCTATTTTTAATCCCGATCGCACACCGGGTTTCTGTGAAAACGCGGGCGAAGCCGCAGGTAGCAGCTAGTACATACATTTTTTCACGCCAAGTCCCTTACGGGATAGGCAGAGAATATCGAGTGCCAGACCTCACGATCCTGACGAACCTGTCTTGTAACTACATTAACTTCTATGTTCGGAATGAAGCTTGTCACAAAGAACTTTCAAAAGATTAATTTCATTCTAATATTCCTTCCATTATTTCCATCAAAATGCCTTCAGAAAACTAAAACGCTGAAATCAAGAATCAATTTGGTTAATGCGTTTACCATTAACTACACGAACATGTTATTTCTATACAAAACTTTAGTATTTTGACATGAGACTGGAAGTCATTTATAGGTAAGTATCTTAATGCCAGTATCCCTGAGATACAACCAGACTATGCACAACCAGCTGAATGTAACAATTTATTCCCACAATAACATAAAATATACGAGTATATATCGACGCCCCCAAGCAATAACCCAGTAATAGGACTTTGCGGGATTTTTTTTCAAAATTGAAATTTGTGAGCCATGATTCATGTCAGTATTTTTTTTATATTTTTTCTATGTTTTATGACAAAATATGGCCAATGAAATTTTTATTTGCCATTTTGTTGTCATAAAACAAACAAACAGTACTTGTCGTTGACGTGATCCGGTTTGGAGGGTAAAGTAGTAAACTTACTTTTGCTCGAGGCCTAACATCCCGGCCCCAGGTTGGCAACGCAATATTACCATCTTTGGTGGGCGGCGGCGTGAGTTTCTTACCATCAGGAAATCCGTCTGCTTGTTTGTTTTTCAATATCATAAATAAACCCAAAGTCATTGGGTACGATTTAGTGGCATTATTCACTAATTTCTTGACATATTCGTACACAGCACTCGCACACATATACAAATGAACAAAAATATACAACGTTACACCAAATTTACATATTTTTTTTTGTTAATAATACGAACCATAAACTACTAAAATAAAAACCATAAAAATAAATAAAATAAACTAACTTTTTGATTGAAAACATAGTATTAGGCACCTAATTTATTACGCACTTCCTTTATTACAGTGACGTAAATAAAACAGTGACGTGGTGGTAACAAAAGTTACTTTAAAATTGTACACTTAATTATTTGAGTGGCATTAATACAGCTTCATTAGCAGATTACTTTATTTAAAATGTTTTGAAACTGAAAGCTTTTAAAAGAATAAATATTAAAAGTATTGAATTTGAAAGTGTAACGTAGGACATTCGCGTATTTTTCAAGTAAATAATTTCAAGATATAGTTTAAATGGAGTTGAATTTGAATTCCAAAATGCACGAATGTGGAAAATATACTTAGGATGCAAAATATCTATTGAAAATATGTCACATTTAAGAGGTGTTATTTATATTAAATATGTGAGATCGTTCGCGCGTCTATTTTATTTTTTTACCTTGGACGTAGGAACCCAGGAGATTGGTCCTGGGGGTACGGCCTCCTCGCACCAAAAATGTTATCACAGTTTCTTGAGCAAGTACACTAGTTACCGTATGATAAGAATAAGAAACGTATTTTTATTTTAGCACTTTGCCCTGTGCTTGGGATAAATTTCTATAAATTTTAAAGATTTTTTCTTTCTTTCAAATTTATAAGAATAAGAAAGACGGTGGAGCTCCTGCCGGGCAAGTTAGTGCACAGCGTTCTGCCATCAGTGATCACGTTGGTTCTGAACCATGTAACCTGTGCTCGCCTCTTATGAGTTGCCCGTCAGACAAATAGTCTGGCTGGTATACAGATAACGTGGTCAACATCGTATTTAATATCATAAAAAAGTAAAATAAAATAATTTTATACATACGGCAATTCTGATATGCAGCATATGTGGTCTGCGAGGTGATTTGATGGCTATTGCACACAGAAATTAATGAAAGAAAGAAAAGAAAGAAAGAACAAAAAGAAAAGAAAGAAAGAAAAAAAAGAAGAAAGAAAGAAAAAGTTTCTTTCTTTCTTTCACAAATTAATGTGTTCATTTGCATACGTTTAAAGTATTTTAATCTCATTAAATCGAAACGGAAAACAAAATCACTGTTACATTAAACAGTTCTTCTTCTTTGTATGGGGTTACAGCAAGTTGGCGATTTACAGCTTATTTTGTGCACTTTATGCAGTTCGGTTATTGTATATATTTATGAACAGTAATACATAAACAAACATCAAACATGGCTTCTGTACAGTAAACATTAAACAATCTCGGCGCTGCTGCTGACTCACACCGCGGGCAATAGTCGTTGGTTGGTTGGAGCCAGCAGAAATACAAAAAAAAAAATGCTGAATTAGCCAGGCGTTTGAAATTTATTATTGACATTGCCCCCTGTCAATAAAATTTAAATATAACTAAACATCTAAAATAGTGGATATTTTTGAGTTTTGATAAAGTATATATCCTGTCACGTTTTTGGAAAAACTAACCCTTCCTAAGTCTCTCTCTAAACTAAGCATAATTCTAAAACCTAACCACTAAAATCGGTTGGCTCGCAACCGAGTAATCACGTTACAAAAAAAAAAACAGACATACAGTCGAAATGAGAACTTTCCCCTTTTTGGAGACCGTTAGTAAAAAATGAAGAGCCTAAATAGAGTTGCAAAAAACTGACTAGTATTACGTTAGTATTTTTTCTTAATTTAGGCCGATGAAACTAAAAACAAAGAGTCGGTCTATAGCCAGCATAAGTATTTTTTTTTGTTTTCTTAATTTTTTGTATAATACTTCAGTGTAGAGTTGCTAGTTTTTACCAAAAAAATGTAATTAAATATCTAAAAAGTTTATACTTTGAATGACGGGTAAGTCAAAAGGTATGGACTTTTAAAAAAACTTAATAGTATAAAAGGTTCTTCGATTTATTTTGTTCATACATAACATACACTATAGTATGTTATATATGCTATAATTATATGTTAGAAGGGTTATACCACAATTCAAATTAAAATTGTTTTTTTAATCGTGACGATTTCAGTCTTTAGGTTTTTTTAATAATCTTGTAGTGATCTAGATATTAACAAATATTAATAATCGTTATCTGACAATTAATTTGTTTTAAGGGTTCCATACCGAAAGGGTAAAACCTGTCTGTTCTGTGCTGTCTGTTTGTCTGTCCCAAGGCTGTGTCTCATAAACTGTGATAGCTATAAAGCTAAAATTTTCACAAATAATGCATTTTCGTTGCCGCTATAACAACAAATACTAAAATTACTAAAAATAAATATATAAATTAAACGTGTTTTTTTTGTTCAATATTAATTTTTTTGTTCGCCTCTGTGGTCTAGCGGTCCGGGTGTTGGACTTGACTGCATGAGGTCCTGGGTTCGAATCCCGGGTCGGCCAACACAAAGAAAGTTGGATTTTTCCAATTTTCGAATAAAAAAATGTTGGTCGGGATTGGAAATGTGCCCGGTTGTCGATAGGCTTGCCACCTATCACATTGTGGGACTTAGTGTCTTCGGCTAGTCGTGGGTGCCTTGGTTGTAGCTCTGCCTACCCCTTCGGGGATATGGGCGTGAAGATACTAAAAACGGTAACAGGTAGATGCTTCAATTTTTTATGGAATATTTACTTGTATGTTACTTTTCAAAATAAGTAATTAAATAATAATAAAGTAAATATTAAAGGGAAGCTCCCATACAACAAACGCAATTTTCAAAAGATAGATGATAGTACCCTTCGTGCGCGAGTCTGACTCGAACTTGGCCGGTTTTTTACATCTGAGAAGCCTTTGCGTGTACTTCAGGTATTTTATCATTATTTACCGAATGTACTATCTATGTGCTCGTTAGTGTCTTATAACGGCCTCGAGAGAAACGTAGCCTGTGGGCTCAACATCCTTCTTAAATTGGCAACACCCATTATCGCTATTAAATATTTGAATTATGAATATCCTGAAGTTATTAAATACGTGTAAAATACGTTAAATAGATCTAAGACTAATTATTTGTCAATGAACATTTTGTGATCGATATTATATTTCATAAAATGACAGTAAAACTAAAGGTAAGTAACAGAAAAAAGAAAAACCATTTGTTTATAAGATTGTCATTGTTATGTCTCGCATAATATCTTTACTTTTTAATAATTATTTTTTTGTGCATTTGATTTTCCGTGAATGTTTGATGAGAATAATTAAAAAACTGATAAAGGAAAGACACATCAAACAAACAATAGTCGCTGTCTTCAGATTATAAAACAGAATTTCCTTTAGTAACTTACTTACTTTTCAATGCTTTGTCAATCATAGCAATGTTCGTTAAATTTTCCTTAATTCAATAAAAAAATGTAAAAGATGAATGTAAAATATTTCATAATACAAAATAAAATACCTCGATATTGAGTTTTTTTCACTAACACTACTTTTTATTTGAAAAGAAAATTTTGGTATAGGCTATATTTTATCTCGCGAGGCTTGCTATTTCTTAGTAAGAGACAATAGTTAATAGAGGTTTTGCCTCTGTGGTCTAGCGGTTCAGGTGTTGGACTTGACTGCATGATGTCAAGGGTTCGAATCCCGTAATTGGATAATTCATATACCATTTTTTTCTGGTTCTAAATTTTGTATTAGTTTATGTGTTTTTATTCGATACTTTGTTTAAGTAAAAATTTGGTTTTTCCAATTTTCTTATAAAAAAAAAGTTGCTGGGGATTGTATATGAGTCCGATTGGCGATAGGCTTGTCACAATCTGATAATTGTGGGACTTAACGACTTCGGCTAGTCGTGGGTGCCCTGGTTGTGCCTCTACCTACCTCTTCGTGGATATGGGCGTGAAGATACTAAGTTACTTACTTTGTTATATTTTATTAAAATTTAAAAGCTTGTTACAGTTTTAATTAAACAGATATACTTTATAATTCTAATTATTGTAATGAAAAACGAACATCTGTCTGAGTTTTATAGTATTATCTGTGACTAAAATGGTTTCACCTGCTGACTTACGAATAACTAGTCGAATTAAAAACTCCAGCGAACGAGTTAAGTCCAGTCGACTAACTCTATCTCGACGCAAGAATTATCTATTTTCGAAATTACATCTTTTGATATTATAAAATGCTAAACGTTTTTTGTATCCATGCTATTGCCTCTATCGTCTAGCGGTCTGGAGTCAGACTTGACTTGACAGAAAAAAATTAGGAAATGTATATTTAAAAAAAAATAACGTTTCCCGCTATTGGATATGTGCCTGGTTGACCATAGGCTTGCTACCTATCACATTGTAGGATTTAGTGTCTTCGGCTAGTCGTGCGTGCCCCGGTTGTGCCTCTGCCTCCAATTCGTGGACAGGGGCGTGAAGATACTTTTTTATATTACAATATAATGTTTTTTTTTCAAAAATTATTGGAATCGTAACACTTTGCATTCTTACTCTCTAGCCATCGTGCGAAAGACTTGGTATGAAGAAATGTGTTTATGAATAGTGGTCGCCCATTGGTCGAAATTCAACCTTAACAAATTTTAATATCTTTTTGATAAGATCGCGATCTTCATTTATCAAGGCCAACTACTTTGTTTCCAAACTTTATGAATGTAAAATAATTAATTTTAATGTCTTTTTGATAAGAACTTAATGACTATAGTTTGAGCACCATCTGTGATCTTTTAACGTTATCATCAATATATTTGTGTGTGTCAAATGCATGGTAGAGTATGTAATGTATAATTTTTTTGTTTTAATGCACTTTATAAACATTTTTATTGGAAAATATTAGCGTTCTGCACTACTCTATATAAATTATAAGTGGACTAAATTTTATATTCCTCCGTATGCGCATTTGTCGCATAAAGGTGTCCAAAGTTTTTGCTTCATTTATTAATATTTTAATGATAATTTTGACACTTTCTTGGTCATTTCTAGGGATAATGTTCATCTAATTATGTACGTATATTTTATTAAGTTCAAAAATTACTGTTCTCTTATTTTAATCGCCTCTGTGGTCTAGCGGTCCGGGTGTTGGACTTAACTGCATGAGGTCCCGGGTTCGAATCCCGGGTCGGCCAACAAATAGAAGATTTGATTTTTCTAATTTTCTAATAAAAAAAAATTGTTGGTCGGGATTGAAATTGTGCCCGGTTGGCGATAGGCTTGCCACCTATCACATTGTGGGACTTAGTGTCTTTGGCTAGTCGTGGGTGCCTTGGTTGTACCTCTGCCTACCTCTTCGGGGATATGGGCGTGAAGATACTTTTATTTTAATGGAAAATGAAAGTCTATTCGAAAGCGTTCTATGGTAGTCTATAAAAAGCTAATACTGATTCAACTCCTGACTCCGACGACCAAGCTAACTCCATTGAGTTCATAAAGTTTAGTTTGATGCAAATATACTTCATTTTCCGATAAAAATCTTTCGAAAGCCAATTTTACTATAGTTATCATCCAACACTAATAATTAAATTTGCGATTATTAATAAAATAAATAATTGATCTAATAAGTAATAAACTATACATAATAATAGACAAATTATAAATAAAATATATGGTCTAGCAGTCGAATGTTGGATTTGACTTCATAAGAGCTCGGGTTCGATTCCCAGGTCGGGCAACCAAAAGATGATATTTTTGAAAATTCTTATAAAAATAACGTTATCCACGGCTATCCTACATTCCGCATAGGAACATGTTGTAGCGATAGATTTATTATTTATAAGTATCTACACCTAGTAGATTAAATAGCTAAGTAGACGTACGACCTATGACTATCTAAAGTCACCAAGTTCCACAATGTGACATATGGCAAGCCTGTCGCCTACCGTACACGTATGAAATCCCGACCAAACTGTTTTTTTCTTTTGGTTGTCCATCCGGGTATCCAACCCGAGACCCCGTGAAGTCAAATCCAACACCGGAGCACTAGACTATAGAGTCAAAATAAAAAAAAAAATGGATTAAACAAAAGATAAAAATGTAAGTGTTTGTTAACCCAATATCCATACTTAGCATAAGACAACGCCTGTCGAGCAAGCTAATTTTTTAAACGCGAGTTAGTTACGCAATCGGCAAATATGCTATTCTGATGTACAACATATTAATGTTAATAGTTGATGTAAATATATTAATATAAATAGTCTATTTGTTCTTAGCCTATAGCACATATTTTCTAACTTTTACGTAGGTGCTATAAGTTATAAAAAATCAACGTAAGCTCTTGATAAAAGCCTCAACATTGTTATATTTTTAATAGGCCTTAAAATGGTAAATTAATAAAAGGGTTAATTTACCATTAAGGCCTAATGTTAATGTACTGAGTTCCATTATAACGGACAAGCAAAGCTTTTATAAAACATAAAGTACACTTTCCAACACGTACAAAGCGTATTTAGGTTCATACGAAATTCAAGGAGACAAAAACTTGTATTATTCAAGCTCATCTATATGTGTCCGTCTATCCGTTTTCAAACCTTCTTAAGTTTACATATACCATTACCTCAGATACCATGTTCGAATGGGATGAATTCTTACTCAACAGATCGGATGTTGAGATAGGAAAGTAAATTATGGCTTCGAACCGTAGCAATCTTTCAGTAACATCTCTGCCCCCTATACGGGAACGCTTAATAACGTGTAATGTTTGTTTATTGAGAAATAGTAGAATTGTGATGTGTTTCTGTAATGCTTATACTTATATAAAGCCTCTCTGTCATCTCTATGGTGTAGTCGTCCGGCGTTGGACTTGACTTCTTGAGGTTTTGGATATATATATTAGGCTTTCCACCTTTCACATTGTGGGATTTAGATCTTGGACTAGTCTTGAGTGCCTTGGTTTTTGCCTCTGCCAACCTCTTGGGGGGTTATGAGCATGAAGATATTTATATAAAGTTACTAAAGTTACTGGCTTATAGTGGACTTAATATTTTTCATGTGAACCTTCTACTGACAACACAACAGACAAAAAAATAGAATGAGAGTGCTGTGCACCGATTGCTTTATCTATTATTGCCGCCAAAACAACAAAACGATAGTGTTATGTGCCGCTGCGGATGGTAGGGTAGATAGTAGACTCGCATATTAGGCTTAAAACCCCGACCATGTAGGTGAGATACACCTATAACATCTATGGAGACTATAGGCCACAGTTATCTCGTACCATCAGGGGGACAGCGTGCTTAATGTCTGACTTTCCATTAAAAAAGAATATGCAAAATTTGGTCCATCCTCTCAAGCATTGCGTCAGCGATGACCAACAGAAATGGCGATTCATATACTTATATGTATAAAGATCATCATTGGATCTATTAATAGTTTTAATAGATCCGACGAAAACTATTTTAATTACTTAAACGCAATAAAACTACATATTTTATGAAATCAGACGTTACTTTGCGAAATTTCTTTTAAAGCAGACTCTATAAAATATAATGTCCTGGCTCGGAAAACAATCCAACCTCTCAAGTCCTTCGCCAACACTATCGAAGAACCCACCCTCGCATGTTTCGCCTCGACATGGAGGCATCCTCGTGAAATTGGCCATATACTAACGACGAAGTATTGGTCGTATTTGTGTGGTCCGGTCGATACCGAGGCATTTACAGGACGAAAAGCAAAAGACAAAAGACGAAAAGAGCAAAAGCATCTAAAGGATAAATAATGGCGAAAAAATAATCTATCTGCGAGACTCTTTCTTTTTTCATGCAGAATAGTTTCAAATAGGTTCCATAAAAATTTGATTTAGGTATATGTTTTTATTTTATGAGCATTTTTTAAGTATTTTCACCAACCCAGATGTCCATTTTTATAAAATTTTATCACATCAGGAATAAACTAAAAAAGTATTTAATAATTAAGTAACGTTCTCATGTTTTTAACGTCAGTTAGAAATTGGTTTAGAATTGGAAGAAGACAAAACAAATCTTTCCGATACAAATTGTGTACAATTGACATTATTTACTGTGTTTGTATTTACTTATTTACAAACATTATTTATT
>NJDC01001061.1:102789-119937 GCA_002245475.1 Calephelis virginiensis
AATTTTAATGGATGGACCTATTTTGATGAGGATTTTTGATTGAAAGCTGACATGATCGAAATAATTCTGTGCTATACAAAACCCAAACGTAATGCGTATGGGTTTCGTCCGGGGTTCATTGACTATTTTTATTTCTATCTAGTTACGATTAGAACACTTTTTAACTTGTCAGCGTTTTTATCACAGAAACTATTAGTTACGTAATAATCATTAGTTTTAGCTATTTTATTATTTATGTCTTGCTTATTATAAATTATGTAAAATTAATTGTTTATAAATATAACATTGGAAATAGGTACTTGCATTACATATTATTTTAGCGGAACTTTAGAAAAAGGCAGAATTAGAAAATAATAGAAGACATAAAAAATTAAACAAATATTAAATAATTGAAGTAGAGCAACGGCCTCACCCAGTAAAAAGTGTAATGTGTTAATCATTCATTAATCTGCTATGTCCCATACAAAATTGTGACGTACACAAATAAAATGTTAATGGAAAATAAAAAATATAAAAAGTGAAACTGTACAAACTCGAACCTGATTTCAATACTGTACATCCCGAGGTATACAAAAATAATAAGCATCATAAATCCTTGAATCTGTATCAAATGAATATAAGACCACCACTCAATCATGACTTAATTTTGGAAAACAAAGATATCAAAACTTGTTAGCTATTACACCAAAAAAATATTATTTTAATAAATACACTATACACATATTTTTATAATTTTGTCGTGTTGAAATTCGATCAAATTTGAATTAGACCGGAGGTATTAATTTGGTCTTTATTTTTGTATTTTAAGCAGACGCTGGTGGGTATTTAGTTAAACACTCACTTAACTGATTTTAAGTCATCGCTATCTTCTCTCAACGTAAGTAATAGAAAAAGTCAAAATACGTTTAGTGCTGCCAGATAAGTCTGCACACGACATTTAATTTATCACTCGAAAAACATCACAATTTGAGATGTGCGGACTAATTTGACATGTCTAACTGATCCATTTTTTTTGTTTTTGTTTCATTTGAAAAAAATAGCATGCATCTAAAATAAGTTTAAATTGTGAACAGCAGGATCATCACCATTTTATTTTAATAAATCAAATTTCACAGTTGTTTCAAATGTAATACTAATTTTTCGCAAGCTTTTGTTTAACTTTGCTTGTTTGTTTGTTAGTAAGGGCTGAATGTTAGAACAAATTATAAAAACAGGTAACCTGAACCGAAAATTAAAGACTACACATTTGATCCTGACGATAATGTAGTTATATCTACACAACTTGTGCCTATTGTTATCAATTCATCCAATATGCATAGCAATTAAAGTGCTTCTAGAGTAGAATGTATTATTAAAAAATCAAATCCAACGAAAGCTTATTTAAGATACTTTTTAAGTGAAAATATCTTTAGCAGCAATTTACACTTTTTGTGATGGGTAAAAATACTAAACTCGCTTCAGGACATGTGATCTGATCGAAATTCGTAAGAGTAAAACCACTGTATGTTGTCGCCGCATTTCGTACCTTCTGTGGTATTCGTGATAAAAATTCAAAATTATCTTTGTTTCACGTTAACTTACAAGAGGCACTTATGAGGAGTCTTTAAGCGTCACCATCTAATACCTCTATCTTTATCTTATCTTCATGTGAGGCACAGGTCGAGTGTGAGGTGGCTTGAAGATCTCGCGAAGTGGTTCCTATTATCGCAACACGCGATGTATATTTTACTAGCTGTTGCCCGCGGTGTTGACAGGAACATTTTTCGGAATAAAACTATCTTATGTGTTAATCCAAGTTATCCTATATGCGTGTGCCAAATTTCATGAAAATCGATTTACCAGTTTCTGCGCGAAGAATTTGCGTATTTGAATATTTTGAAAGATAGCGTGGTTGTTGTTGCGAAAGAGGTATGTGGGAGTGTAAATATACACAAGTCTATGAATGGTGACGCATGGTGGGATGTGGGGGTAAAAGTCTCCGTTGAAAGAAAGAAGAAAGCTAGGCTAAACTATGTAGCATGTTTGCAGTCGAATGACAGTATGAAATATTTGAAGAAAGAAATGTACCGTTGTTGCAAGAATATCACCAAATACTTAGTGAAAGAGAAGCGTGAAAGGGAAAGTATGAAACTAGAAAAAAGTTTGACTAACAACTTCGAGATGAACATCAAACTCTTTTGAAGGGAGGTAAAGAAGTCGCGGAGTTGTTCGTCAGCTTCCTGAATGAATACAATCAAGTCTAAGAGTGGTGATATTCTTGCAAGCACGCATGAAGCGTTGAAACGGTGGAGTGAATTTTAAGGAGATATGTATGAATGTGCCTGGGTTCGAGTACTCAAATAACTTGGAAATAGCTGAGGCATCTGACGGCATTATGATGGAAGAAGTTGAATGGGCGATAAGAAGTATGAAATATGGTAAGGCTGCGGGAGTAGATATGGTTACAGCTGAGATGATCAAACTTGGTGATTCCGCTGGTGACTCTTTCTAGGTCCTTTGTAACAAATGTTGGAAGACCGGCAAAGTATCCGTAGACTGGCGACGTGCGTTCATCGTGCCCTTGTATAAAGGCAAGGGTTCATGCATAGACTGTACAAGTTACAAGGCCATTAGTTTGATCAGCTTAGCATCAAAAGTGTATGGAAAAATAGTTGAAAGGAGGATGTAAGGGATGTCCGATGGAACATTGTCGGAGACTTGAGGCGGTTACAGGTCTGGAAGAAGATGTACAGATCAAGTGTTTTCGCTCCGCAACATTGTAGAGAAGCATCTGGCTGTGGGTCAGTAGGTTTTCTGCGGTTTTGTGTATTTCGAAAAAGCCTTCGATAGGGTTGTACGTAAGGAACTTTGGGACATTTTGCCCGATTATGTGATAGTCAGGTCCCTGATGCGTGCGTTGCAGTCAATGTATTTAGACTGCAAAGCATGCGTGCGGGAGGATGGCAACATATCGCCTTGGTTTGATGTTAATATTGGCGTCAGGCAGGGTTGTGTGTTGTCAGCACGCTTGTTTATCTTATATTTGGACAAATCTCTTCAAAGGTTAAGATCATTAAATGTGGGAATGCGTATGGGTGACCAAGTGGTGAACTGCCTGCTTTATGCAGATGATGATGTATTTTTGGGCTCTACACCATATGAGCTGCAAACATTGGTCACAGTTATGGAAGGAGTTTGTTAAGAAAGGGGCTTACATTTGAATGCGATGAAAACCAAAATAATGGTGTTTGAAAGAGACGTAGCCAGAACGGATGTAAGAGTTTTGGTTGATGATGTAATTCTGGAACAATTGAATGAAATTGTATATCTTGGTTGTGCTTTTCGCAGGGATGGAAGGTACACCGCGGATGTAGAGAGGAGAGTGAGTGCAGGGAATAGTGTGAATGGAGCGTTGGGTAAGCTATTCCAAAGCGAGGTTTTGAGTCAAAAAGCTAGACTCGCTTTGCATAATTCTGTGCTTATCCCAACGTTATTGTATGGAAACGAGAGTTGGGTATGTCAGAAAAACATGAAAGTAGGATAAATGCGGTCGAAATGAGAGCACTACGGCAAATTTGTGGTGTAACGCTCGGTGACCGCTTTCGTAACAGTGAAATTTGTAAAAGAGTGGGATTGAAAGAAAGTTGGTGTTAAAATGGTAAAGGGCATGCTCCGCTGGTTCGCTCATGTGGAAATAATGACAGATAAAAGATTGACAAAGCAGATATACAATGCGAGCAGATGTAGGTACCCCGGGAGACCAAGGCTGACATTTCACGATCAGATCAATCGGATATTATCTGAGGGTGGTGTCAAGAGTCTCAGAAACAGGCGTGTTTGTATGAAAAGGGTAATGAATGTGAAGGAAGCAAGACAGGTTTGTCAGAATCATAAGGTCTGGCACTCGATACTCTCTGCCTACCCCGTAAAAGACCTGGCGTGAAGATATGTATGTATGTATGTTGCGTGAAGAAGTAGCAAACAAACATACAATTTTTCGCATTTAGTACGATTTTGGTCTCGAACAAAATCTTTCAAATGAGTTGTGTATTTGACGTCATAAATGATAGTAGATACTTTTAAACTGATAATTAAAGCAATTCTTGCAAAATTATTCCCTTACCATTCCAAAGTATCAAAAATGCAAAAATTCGATATTCAAGTTTACACTTCTGTCGACATTATCGGAGTGCGACCGCTTGATTTTGTCTATATTCACTCACTCAAGCTGTTTTGATATTCATCTGAGCCCCGTGCTAGTCTATGTCGCTGATTAGAATAGCTCAGCGTTTCTGGGAGGCAGCTTGTAAGTGGCAAGCTAAGGTATTGGTTATTACCAAAACTACCACTGGTGGTAGAGAGCCGCGCTGCATCTTCATTCCAGATCCACTGCCTTACCTATTTCTGTCATCATAATAAAATTGTCATAGTCTGAAGGGGAGGGTGACTGGTAGACTTGCACAACTATTGGTCTTACATACTGGCAACAGGACAGGAACACACTAGAACATCTATGGTATCAATAGGCAAGGGTCGCCTCTTACCATTAGTAAAACAGTATGCTTGTTTCCTGTCTCAGCACACAAAGCCGGCAAAAATATTTTTATCATGTGATGTAGGTAACTAAATTTTTTATTGTTACCGCAAATTTTCTTTTATCTGTGCAAGACGTTGCGTGTGACCAAACTTCAAGATTCTGGGTTCACGGAAAGTGCCTCGTCGGTTTAAATTCCCTTGCGAGTTTCAAAAATTTTGTGGAAATTTGCATTAGCGGTTGTATCTTTTCATTGCGTTAGCTTAGAAGTTCGATTTTTTCATAGCTCCAAGGTACAATCAACTTTAAATATCTATGCATAATAAAAGAAAGTCGTATTAGTTACACTATTTATAACACGAGAACTGCTGAACCGATTTGGCTGAAAATTGAAAGGGGGGTAGCTTAAAATCAGGAGACGGACATAGGATTGCTATACTGATCGTTGTTATGGAAACTAGGAAAAACATTTTATTTTTTCCCATATCAATTGTACGAGTGGAAAGAAATTCGACAGAGCAGCTAGTTTGATTTAAATTTCAGTTGAAAACTCTACGGGTTCGTTAGAAAAAGGGTCTTTACAGAAGGACTTACAGGCAACAAAGTAATCATATAAGAGTTCCGTTTTTTCCTTTCGAAATACAATATCTTTAAAATAGCTGAAATTATTTTAATAATATCTCGATTAATGAAGTTAAAACTTAAATACTTAGAAAAAGTATCTGCACGCCCATATCCCCGAAGAGATAGGCAGAGGTTGCCCTGGTTGTGCCTCTGCGTCCCACAATGTGATAGGTGGCAAGCCCATCGACAACCGGGCACACATCTAATCCCGAGCAATATTTTTTTATTACAAAATTGGAAAAAACACATTTGTTTTAGATACCCGACCCGGGAATCGAACCCGGGACCTCATAAATCAAGTCCAACATCTGCACCGCTAGACCATAGGGGCAAATAACAAAAGCACAGTAACAGCCAGAGATGGTAGAAAACAATGTGGTAGGTGGTAAATTCATAGGTAATAAGGTGTTAAAATGGTAGGTGGCAAGGTAAGGCGTTGCTTTAAATTCGGGAAATTCTCTATTTTCAATCAACCACCCAGTATGCACTAATATTTCAGTAATATGTATATTTTTTTTATAATATTGGAAGACAAACAAGCAGACGGATTTCCTGATGGTAAGAAATTCACGCCGCCTAGAGACACCAAAGGTGGTATTGATGCGTTGCCAACCTGAGACCGGGATGTTAGGCCTCGATCAAAAGTAAGTTAACCGGCTACCTTATCCTTCAAACTAGAACACGTCATCACGTTATGCCGGCAGGAATAGGTAAGGCGGTGGTACCAATCCTGGCGAGTCGCTGCGAAACTCTACCACCTAGAAAACCCCCACCACAACCTAGTACCACCTAGTAAATATAAAATAGCTTCAAGCTTATCAGGCGGTAATATTTATCTGCGGTACGGTACCCTCTCTGGTCTAGCTTTCCGGCGTAGCTTCTTTAAGTCCCGTGTTCGATCCCCTGGTTGAGCAACATAAAACAATAAAAATCTATTATTTTGTGTATCTTCACGCCCATATCCCCGAAGAGGTAGGCAGAGGTACAACCAAGGCACCCACGACTAGCCGAAGACACTAAGTCCCTCAATATGATAGGTGGCAAGCCTATCGCCAACCGGGCACATTTCCAATGCCGACTAACATTTTTTTTTAAATTAGAAAATTGGAAAAATCCAATTTTCTTTATGTTGGCCGACCCGGGATTCGAACCCAGGACCTCATGCAGTCAAGTCCAACACCCGGACCGCTAGACGCTAGATATTTTATATTACACTATTTTATAAATTAGCGTTTAGCCATTCCATTTTTCTTTTATAAATTAGCATATAGCTCACCAGTAGGCGATGATTGTTATCACGGATCCGGTAACTGTACCTCTAAACATCTACATTTTGTTATTATAATGAGTATAATTATTTTGTTTAAGTAAAACACTTTCTTCTAAAATCTGTAAGGGAAATGAATGGCTACTGTCGGGCTTAACATTTAATTAGATTCGTATAACTTTACACAGCCTTTAATTAGTACCTAACAGTACTTTCATTTTGTGTCTGGGTCTTAAAACTAAACTGGATAAAATTAATTAAGTTAAATACCCATTTCTACTTTGATTTTTGATGTCAGTAAGCTTTGAGGCTTTGTAAGTTGCGATGATAACAATAGCCGGATATCATTAAAAAGCCAGACCTGAGTTGATAAAAAGTGAATTATTATAAATGCTAGAGGTAGCTACAGGTAGAATAAAGATCAGTTACAAAATTTTAATAATTGTGGCAGTGATTATTGAGTATTTAAATAAACTGTCAACTACGAGTAACTTTCGTCAATTTACTAAGCGGATTTGTCTAGTATTTTTTAAACAATAATATCAAATAATTTAAATAGTCGCCTCTGTGGTCTAGCGGTCCGGGTGTTGAACTTGACTGCATGAGGTCCCGGGTTCGAATCCCGGGTCGACCAGCAAAAAAAAAATGTTGGTCGGGATTGGAAATGTGCCCGGTTATCGATAGGCTTGCCACCTATCACATTGTGGGACTTAGTATCTTCGGCTAGTCGTTGGGTGCCCTAGTTCTGCCTCTACCTACCTCTACGCCATTCTTATTCGCCATATCCCGGGCGTGAAGATACTTTTTTTTTTCAAATTATTTAGCGGAGAGTATCCATCGTTTAAGCATTTGCTTATGCCTCTAACTTCTTAATAAACAGACTTTGTAACATAAAAGTCTAGCCTTAAAAACGTTGTTTCGGTAAAGTAAGCATTAAATAACGTTTCTTTTGTAATTACATTTTTTCTGGAGTTACGTTTCTGGAACCTATTTAATGTTACTAGTGCTCGTCTGTTGGTCAAAATTCGACCTTAATACATTTTAATATCTTGTTAATAAGAATTATATCTTCATTTCTCAAGACCAACTATTTTGTTTCCAAACTGCATGGTGCGCCATCTGTGATCTTTTATCGATATCATCGATATATTAATTGTTTGTGTGTGTCAAATGCATGGCAGTGTGGGTAATGTTTTATTTATTTATTTAATGTACTTAATAATCATTATTATAAAAAAATCTAAGCGTTCTGCACTTCTCCTACACATAAACTATAAGTGTGCCAAATTTCATACTCCTCCGTCAGCACAATTTTCGTAAAAAGGGGTCTAAAATGTTTGCTTTACGTATTAATATATAGATATTTGCTGGCTTACTTGATCGATACTAGATAGCAAACTCACAATGCTTTTTATTTCACATAGCTTCATAATTCTAAACGGAGTTAGAATAAACACTGAGTAAATTTGCTCTTTGTAAATTTACTAGTGTCTGTCCAGAGGTGTCATAGGATCTCACTCAAAAATATTAAATCGTTACTTATTAAAGGCTATCCAAAAATATTACTGTATGAACGTACCACATACGTTACCGACTTCTCATCCGATCGACTTACTCTGTAACCCTGTATATGGAAGTCTATCAGCTCTTCTTTCATATGTTTCGTTTTTGATTTGGAGAAATTCATCTTAATTGGCTGCGCTGCAGATTGCAGCTGTTCAAAACTTAACCCTCGACTAACGTGTACACATTCCACTTGAACTAGCATAAAGAGCAAAGTTTAAAACTTTTTGAAGTGAAAACTTCTTTGGCGGCGTTGCTCACTTTTTTGAAATGGGAAAAAAATTCTAAACTCGCGTCAGGACACGTGACCTGATCGAAAACTCGTAAGAAGAAGAGTAAACAGCCGGCGCGGCGTAGGAGAGGAAGTATCCCCTCTCTTTCTGCGGCGCGGCGAAAATGTATGCCTGCGCTTGCTGTTTGCGCGAATGTTGGTGTTGTCATGTTTGTGTACGATAGCGCAATAAATTAATATTGTATTCTACCACATAAATTATAGTAATTTCATACTGATAATTAAATCAACTCGTGCAAAATTATTCCCTTACCAGGTGCAACCTGGGAGTGCCGGCAGAAGGCACTTTATCTTTTTATGAGATTCTTTTTACCTTTACTCCAAGTCCCTTTTTGAAGAAGGTAGAGGGTGTCGAGTCGCAACTATCACGTTCCCAAAAAAACGTGACTGACTTCCTCTGAACCAATTCTTTTCATACAAACACAATAATTTCGGAGACTCCAGATTCCACCTTCGGAAAAATCACAAACTATTTGATTGTTAAATGTCAACCTAAGTAGGATTAACGATTAGGCATTTACATTGTTTGTATTGTCAATCTATCATCTGCCACTATCAAAATTAACAGATCTTGCTCTTTTTTACTTTTGCATCAAAACCCTCTTTCTCTGTCTGATCTCACCTTTAGGAATGCGATCGTTTGCAATTCTCTTTTTTTCTGATTCTGCGAAATTTTATACATAGTCATAAATCCGGTATGTTTTAATTATAGTACAACGTACCAGAACATAAATGGTGCCTATAGACTATCTCTTATTATTATGACAGCTGCCTCCTCATTCGCTTTCTTTTAACATGCCCCGTGTTTCCCCGTGTTGGTCCGGGCTCCTTTACAGAATAGACCATCTACCTTCCTGCCAGGCAACTGATAAAAGGCGCGCATAGGCTTACTGTCACTTACACCGTGACATCTGACTAGGTGGTAGAGTTTCGCAACGACTCACCCGAATTGGTACCACCGCCTTACCTATACCTGCCGCCATAACGTCTTGACGTATTCCGGTTTGGAGGGTAAGGTAGCCGGTAAACTTACTTTTGCTCGAGGCCTAACATCCTGGCCTCAGGTTGGAAACGAACCATTACCACCTTTGGTGTCTCTAGGGGGCGTGAATTTTTTACCATTAGGAAATCCGTCCGCTTGTTTGCCTTCCAATACATATATAAAAAATGGGAGGGTTGAAAACTTAAGTCAACTTAAAGGCAAACAAGCGCCTTCCAATATCATAAAAAAACTACATTGGCAGCTCGTAAGCGTCGAGCTTAAATTGAATGGGTTTTTCCCAAAAAGACCACTGGTGGTAGAGGCCTGTACACTTGCCGGGGTACGAAACCGTCACTTTACCTTTTTCTGCTACTATAATGACAGTGATGTTCCAGCCTGGAGCATACATCAGCCTATAGACTTGCACATTGAGTCTAATTGGTCACAGCAGAGCGGCAACGCTATAACATCTATGACGTCTACTTCTTACAATGTCCTTGTTCGTTGTCCTATTTCGTTAAAAAGAAATTTATTTACGAGAGGATTTTTAAGAATACTTACATATTTTACCACATTACGTTATTAAAATATTTAGGTAACACACAAATGAAATAATCATAGAAATAATATTTAAATCAAAGCACTTATTTTAATTTGTAACTAAAGTATGTTCACGTTCATATCCCCGAAGAGGTAGGCAGAATCACAACAACCCCCACGACTAGCTGAAGACACTTAGTCCCACAATGTGATAGGTGGCAAGCCTATCGCCACCCGGGCACATATCCAATCCCAGGCAACGTTTTTTTTAAAGAAATTTGAAAATTTCTATTTTTTTATTGTTGCCCGACACGGGGATCGAACCCGGGACCTCAAGAAATCAAGTCCGACGTCGGCCCGCTAGAATACAAAGGCGATTTGTTACTAGCTTTATTATGTATCACAAACAATTTTCAAGGTAGATTTACTTCAATGCCGTCTACCGTACCACCGCTAGCAATCCTTGAATGTCAAAAAAAAGCGGCAAATCAAACTCCCGGATAAATTAAATAACATGTCCTGACTGATTGATTCTGTATCGCCAACCAAAAACTGTTTTAGAACCATCAATAATTAAAGAATTACAACCTTCAATTTGATGAGTAGGGTCATTTTATTGAGCAGACACTCACTAAGGACGGAATTTTGGAAATTCTACCCCTAAGGGGGTGAAATAGAGTTTAAAAGTTTGTATGTAAAATCGTCATTTTTTTTTAATTTGAATCATGAAACTTTATTTTTGGGCTATTTATTAAAAATGATTAGATACGTATTTAAGCGTTTCTGGAAATCCTTTCCTTAAGGTGATAAATAGAGGTTGAACGTTTGTATAAAAGTTCTTATAGGGCTATAATGAGAAAACATATTAACTGCCACGCGAGAAAAGCCACGGATCACAGCTAGTACCAAATATAAGTTTAACGAAAAAATACGCTTCTAGTTGAATTAAAACAGCTTCGTTCCGCTCCAAACATGGCATAGATATGGAAGTTCGTACTATTTGTTTGCGTTATATTTTGTTTTTGATCCGGAGAAATAAAATACCAAACTCACTGCAGTGCAGATTGCAGCTGTTCGCCACTTAACACTCGACTTACATACGAAAACCCGACTCTAGTACTCGTGAACAGAGCCAAGTATTAAAATGAGAAGATAAATGCATGAATTTGTTTTAAGTTTTATCTTTTATGCGTTCCTATGATATTAATAAATATTAATACTGAAACGCTTATTAAATTACTAATTTTACAGTTTGTAATAGTGAAATCTGAAAAAGAGAGGGATTGAGGGTGAGAAAATAAGAAAGGGCATGCTCCGGTGGTTCAGTCATGTGGAAAGAATAATTGATGAAAAAATGTATGGTAGAAGATCTGAACCTACATCGACTTATACAGAGCTGATAATAAAATTAAACATACTTTATAGTCAAGTAAGTATATTAGCGATCATATTAAAAGTGGGTTGCCTAAACAAATCCTGGACCAAATATTTTTGAATTATTTAAAAAAATGTTTTTCATGATTCCAATTTTTTTATATCACATTTGTTGATACATTTTTTTTATATTATCCGATCACGTGAAAGTAACCAGCATCGACAATTATCTGTTTATATCTGGCAATCCAAATAAATAACAGGCAACCCAACCTCTGCAACTTCGTCTTATATCTACTTTAAGTCGGGATAAAGTCTTAATATTGCACCAATTAATAAATAAAAAACATTTAAAAAATAAATGTCTAGGATGTTTTTAGGCAACCCATTTTTAACATATTTTCTGATATCCTAAATTTGCTATAAAACCGGTTTCATCTTATTATCAGCTCGGTGTAGGTCGACCTAACTTCGGATCTTAGACGAATATTTGATATTTCCTATCGTCGGCGCTAGGTGAAACTTCCAAATATTCAAATCTTTAAATGAAAAAGCACTTGTAAAATATTATTTTATAAATAGCCTACCGGTTTCACTTATAACAGTATCATCAGGGTTAAAAAATTACTTAAACTAAAACTACTCAACTGATTTTTGAAAGATATGTAAAAATAGATAAATAATGCGAATGTGGATGCGGATGAAAATACCTAGTGTCGAAACGTCATTTTTACACTAAAATTGAAAATGCACAATTTCTAATTTTTTTGTTGTAGAGATAAAGTATCTTCACGCCCATATCCCCGAAGAGGTAGGCAGAGGTACAACCAAGGCACCCACGACTAGCCGAAGACACTAAGTCCCACAATGTGATAGGTGGCAAGCCTATCGCCAACCGGGCACATTTCCAATCCCGACCAACATTTTTTTTTTTTAGAAAATTGGAAAAATCCCATTTTCTTTTTTGTTGGCCGACCCGGGATTCGAACCCGGGACCACATGCAGTCAAGTCCAACACCCGGACCGCTAGAGCACAGAGGCGAGATTGTTGTTGTAGAGATGTTGTTGTTTTTTGTTGTATGAAAAGCAAAATATACCTGTCTTGTAAACAACCTAACCTAACCTATAAAAAATAATGTAAAAGCATGAATGGTTAGGTAATCGCCTAACAAACATACAAATTAAAACATACCGACAAATAGATAGCCTCCTTTTTTAAGTTGGTTAATCAACAATGAGCGAACGTGGGTTTCTGCTTTCTCTCTTAATTATATGTCACAACCCTCAAGGATATTGTTTGTTGTTAAAAGCAAAATGCAATATTGTACGAACAATATTTGTAGCAATAGCAAGCTATATTCTCTTTTGTGTGTTCTTGTGAGCATTTCCCTTATTTATATACGTAGTTGCTTCTGTTTTCGCTTGCTTTTAAAAATATTTTTAACCGACTTAGAAAAAAGGGGAGGTTATAAGTTCGACTTCTAGATTTATTTATGAATATTAGGGTTGTCCATCATTTCTGAATAGATTCAAAAAAACTTTTTGCTTAAGATCGCACTTCCGAAGTGTAATTTTTTTTATGATATAGGAAGGCAAACAAGCACACGGATTTTCTGATGGTAAGAAATTCACGCCGCCTAGAGACACCAATGGTGGTAACGGTGCGTTGAAAACCAGAGGTCGGAATGTTAGGCCTCGACCAAAAGTGAGTTTACCGGCTACCTTACCCTCCAAACCGGAACACGTCATGACTTTATGGCGCCAGGAATAGGTAAGGCGGTGGTACCAATCCGGACGAGTCGCTGCGAAACTCTACCACCTAGTCAGATCTCACGGTGTTAGTGACGGTAAGCCTATGCTCGCTTTTTACGAGCTGCCTGGCAAGGAAGGCAGATGGTCTATTCTGCAAAGGAGCTCGGACCAACACGGGGAAGTCCAATAAGTCTTAATCCAATGAGTTCCAGAAATCGAGGAAAATTTTATTTCGGGTCGGAGCAGCTTGTAAAAGAAAAACAAAAACACAAAATCCTGCATGAGATTAATTTTTTTTTCCTAATAAAATATTATATCCTAAGCAAGGGACACGTTCTAGGACTTAAATATTAAATATTTTCATAAAAATCTTTGTATTGATATGAAAGTACCTGTACTTATTTTTATTGTAATAAAATATGTTACGTTGCCATTACTTTCAAGATTTATCGAAATAACGATCTAGGTAATGTTCTTGGGAATCGTTTCCTTTCTTCAGAAATGATTTCTCCAGAATCGTTTGATTTGGTACACGCAACAATTCTTATATCATTTGCTGAGAGGAAGTTCCAGTCGTCTAGATTGATTTTCTGGAAAACTTCACTTGTGAGAAACTTTAATCTCTTATCCTACTATTATAAATGCAAACGTTTTTGATTGTATGAATGCTTAATACTCTTTCACGCTCGAATGGCTGAACGGATTTGTTTTAAATTTGGAACACTGATATATTGTAATCTGGATTAACATATGGGCTACTTTTAATCTTGATCGCACAGCGGGGTCTTGTGAAAACGCGGGTAAAGCCGCATTCACCAGCTAGTATATTAATATTGTTAAATGTTTAAACTGAAGATAGATTTTTAAAAATGATCTATTTCCTGTGCTTTCAGTGATAAAGCATACGTTGCGGAAGTATTTTTTTATTTGGATCGGTTCACGCTAATTTTATGTATGTATTACTACAAAAATACTTATTTTGCCCGCGACTTCGTCACTGTCGAATTCCATACAAACTTTAATACTAGTTGATGTCTTTTGAGGTTTGATTAAAAAAAAAACAGCATATTATGTTTAAACTCGAGCCTTTACCTATATGCACATGAAATTTCATAAAAATAGCTTTAGTGGTTTAGACATGAAAGAGCAACAGACAGCCACTCACACACACAAATATTTGGGCCCCGGTCAGGATTTTAACCTATACACTTTCATATCAAGCCGACGAATGCTCTAACCATTTGAGGTACTGAGGATTCAAATCCTGTGGCTATTAATTCCTTTCTTTACCGTTTACAGTAGTTATGTCAAGAGGTAAGATCATTTTTGTCAGCTTGAGATGAAAGAGTACAGGTTCTAAACCTGTCTGAGACGCACTGTTTTCTTTATTTTATATTGTAAGAAAGAGATATTTTAGTTGTTTAAAAAATACACTTTTAAATTACTTGCTACTGGAAAGGGGGACAAATCGTTAAAAAAAAGTATCTTCACGCCCATATCCCCGAAGAGATAGGCAGAGGTACAACCAGGGCACCCACGACTAGCCGAAGACACTAAGTCCTACAATGTGATAGGTGGCAAGCCTATCGCCAACCGGGCACATTTCCAATCCCGACCAACATTTTTTTTATTAGAAAATTGGAAAAATCCACTTTTCTTTTTGTTGGCCGACCCGGAATTCGAACCCGGGACCTCATGCAGTCAAGTCTAACACCCGTTAAAAAGCATTTTCTAGTCCTGCAAATTGTTTCTTAGACAAATATCGCTTTCTCATATTAAATTTTAAAAAAATAATAAAAAAAATAGTTTAATAATAAAATGTCATTGTAATAATTTCGGTGTCGTAGACAAAATGTGTGTACACCTTTACCTTTAAATTCTGCATTTTAAACTGCCTTATTTAACAGTTTATTAAAAAAATCCCATACATAAAACACTTTCTTGTACATTAAATATTTATTTACTTATTATTATAAATTTCATTGGTAACATTGACCTATAGCACTTACCATAATATACTTAATATATTATTTCACAAATTTGAAATAAAAAAGGAAAATAAATTCACATGACGCATTTGCAATGTAAATACTTACCTACACTGTACCCGTACATACAGTAGTACTATTTATATTATACGCTTCGGTTATATTCGTCAAGCTTCAGAAATCCGAAGTATTTTAAAGATATCTTATATATAGATTTGTTATTACATAATTAATTATTTCGCTTAAATTTGGATTGGGTCAGCCAATTTAAAAACTAAAGTATAAAGTGTACAAAGAGTAAAACGTGAGCAGCCGAAGCGCATAATTTAAATAGTAGTTTTTTTTTTTTTGAATGACTAATTTGTTGCTAATCTTACGATTTTTTACAACTTCACCGAACTTTGTGGGCCGAGCAGAGTGCTCAGCCCGAGACATCATTATTTAGATGGATTGGGCTGTTGCCTACAACGCCACTACCAAGGGCTGTCTCCCGGGAGACCGTACCTCGACTTGGTGCTGCGTTCTGGTTACTGGGTGGACTTGGTGGAGGAGTATTTGTGGCTCGTCGCTCGGCGTTAGGCGCCGGGCGCAAGAGAGGTCTTCGTCGCCGAGACCGGCGGCGACGGTGTAGTGTTATGTTAAGGTGATGTGAGATTGTCGTGTTCCGGTTTGGAGTTGGGAGAATAGCGTTTGCCGCGGTTATTGGGTCCGGGGGATCCGATAACACGTGGCGAGGTCTTCTATGATCGGGGGGAGCGTTCGCGACCGGTGTGTAGTCACACGCGGATGCTATCACCGGATTTGTTAAATAGTAGTACTGTACATACTCTTCGTATATTGCTGACGATGCTCTTATCATTTGAGCTGTTCCGGAATGAAATCATATGGTCAAACTTTAAGTTTATTTCTTACAAGCTATTGCTTGCGGCTTTGCTCGCATTTTATCAGGGACCTGTTATGCGATCGGGATTAAAAATAGCCTATATGTTAATCCTACTCGCAATTTATCTATGTTCCAAATTTCACATAAATTCTTTCAGCCATTCGATCATGAATGAGTAACAAACATTCATACATATATACTCACAAACTTTCGCATTTATAATATTTGTAGGATTATTGTTAAGAGGAGGAGGGTACAGGTTACACGTCAATCTTAAAATAAAAAAATAAAAAAAACGAGAAATTGTGTATTATTGTTAGACAGCATTAAAAATAAGGGTTCTTTTTATCAGTAATTTAGATAAAATAAAATTTCAATTCATAATATCAAATAATGATACACCCCAAGCTTAGGAGATTGAAAAGAATCATATTTGATCCCTTTTATAGCTCCCGCTAAGAAATTACAGAAGCTAATCCAGTGTTCAATATTATATCAATTGTATGTTCTTATGGTCGGATTTTAGAAATTTTCTTGAAGGGATATACGAGTATGCTTTTAATTTCAATTTAATTTGTATTTCTAAATACTTTTTGATTTCAGACGTTTATTAAATTTATTGTCATATTTCATTTCATAAATTGATATTATAGTATCTTATAATTAAAAATAAACATTTGAAAAGAAAGTATAAGTATTATATATTACTTTAGAAATATTTTATAACTCGAAAAAAATAGGTTTATATTTTTGTTAAAATACATATAAAATAATTGCACCTATAAACAACCTATTGACAATCTTCAGATATTACCGATCCATTTAAATAATTTCATTTCTTTCTTCCTTAGAAATATTTCAGATAATTACGAGTATAATCGAAACATGCACATTTATGCGTTGATATGGTTTGTTTAAAATAAATATCTCAGCTCTTTCTGAAGAAAAAACCGAAGTTGTTGAATGTATCGGTGTTTTCGATGGTTCTTTAATAGCTATAGTCAAGTTAAGACAGAGACACCAAAGGTGGTAATGGGGCGTTGCCAACCTAAGGCTGGGATGTTAGGTCTTGAGCAAAATACCTTACCCTCCGAACCGGAACACGTCATGAGGTTATCGCGGCAGGAATAAGTAAGGTGGTGGTACTAAATCGGGCGAGTCGTTGCGAAACTCTACCGCCTAGTAGGAAGTCACGGTATTAGTAACGGTAAGCCTATGTTCGCCTTTTACGAGCTGCCTGGCAGGAAGGCAGATAGTATATTCTGCAAAGGAGCCCAGACCAACACGGGAAAGAAAGAAAGCAGGGAAAGAAAAAGCTAATAGTGTTGTTAGCACAAATATGTGTGTTCGTGTGGATTAGTGTCGTGACA
>NJDC01001061.1:139618-153824 GCA_002245475.1 Calephelis virginiensis
TGTGGTTTCTGTATTTTGCCTCTCATGCGTTTAATTTGAATTGTAAACTTACTTTATAATCTTAACATATTATAAATAACGTGTTTCTGTCTTCTTCAAAACCGATTTAAATGAAATTAGCACATTCTTTACAGTTTGACCTAACGTAAACCATAGGGTAGCTTTCATGTTAATTTATAGTGGCCGAAGTGTCGGGTAACAGATGGTTGTTATTATAAAATTAAGTAAGTTGCTTATTTTTATTAATCATTAAAACCGTAGAATTTAACAAAGTATCTTCATGCCCATATCCCCGAAGAGGTCGGCAGAGGTACAACCAAGGCACCCACGACTAGTCGAAGACACTAAGTCCCACAATGTGATAGGTGGCAAGCCTATCGCCAACCGGGCACATTTCCAATTCCGACCAACATTTTTTTTTATTAGAAAATTGGAAAAATCCAATTTTATTTTTGTTGGCCGACCCGGGATTTGAACCCGGGACCTCATGCAGTCAAGTCCAACACCCGGACCGCTAGACCACAGAGAATTAAAAAAAAATATGTGAATAATAAAAGCTTTCTACATAGCTGCTTCGACGACCATCACGACCACTCTAAATTCTGACCCGAGTGTCCGAATAAGATGGTATGAATAAAATTTCAGATATAAAAAAGTATACGACCACTAAAACTTTCATTTTTGTGTAACTAAAATAGTAAAATGTAAAAAAGCAAAGACAACAAAAGTATTTATACAAATAAAAATAAACTCAACTAATTAACACAACCTATTTACATTGTTTTTGAAGTGAAACTTCTTTAGAATCGTGATTACAAAACGGGTGCAACGGAAAAACGACAGGTAAGAGACACAAATATATATTTATCTCATTCTTTTGTCGATTTACTGAAGTTCACTTCTATCGTATGTGAATCGCACGCACTCCTTTTTTTTGTACATAATAATTTGTCACCGATTTTTTTGTTACTGTCCTACAAATGTTACTGCTGAATAAAACAGGTGGTATTACATACATTTATTCAATTTTTATCACCAGCGTCACTTTATGATAGCTAAATTTAAGTATGTCTGAAAAAGCGTAATATTATGATGAATGCGGATGAAATGAGAGTGCTATGGTAAATCTGTGGTTTCGAGAATATACGGGATTAAAAGAAAAAGTTGGTGCAAAAATGAGGAAGAGAATACTCCCTTATTTTAGTCACTTTATGAGAATATAGAAAATATTGACGATACAGATATACAATTTGAATGTGAAAGGATGTAGGTACTAAAAAAGAATATAATGAGTATGGAGGAAGGTAGCTACTTGCAAGGCATCATGACATTCGGCAATCGAATCGAACTAACGCTCGTCTATCTCCTTAGGGACTGGGCGTAAAGATATGTATGTTTATTTTCAAAGCATATAACAGAGAACAGCCAATATTTTTTTATGTTAAAGGTCAGAAAGCACACTGCTCTCCTAATGGTAAGATACAACAGTGGCATATATATACCATAGATTATGTAGGTATGTCGCTGTCCTGTGACACTCTTGATTCCTAGCACAGTATTCCTCAGCCATAAGTAAGGTAGTGGTTCCCTACCCTGGTAGCTTACTGCACAGCACTGTGTTACTAATCCATTGTGTTACTAATTGACAGACTAGAAGGCAAATGGTTTATTCTACACAGGGCTAGGAGACCCGAAACAATACGGAGGAATACGTAGGCCGAGTGACTCTCGTACACGCCTAACTACAGCGACCAAGGGAGGCTCGGGTTCTATTCCCGACGGAGGCAGGTATTTGTTTGATAAACATTTAGATGTCTGCATTTCTGGGTCTGGGTGTTTATTAAATTTATTATGTTATCTATTTATGTATTTCTATTAGTATCGTTGACTAACAACCATAACACAACCATATAATTTGCTTACTTTGGGGTTAGATTCAAATTGTTTAACTTATCCGCAGATATTGTTTATTTATATTTCTATAAATTCTAATAAAAGAAATAAAAAATTTCATCCCAGGCAGGATTTGAACCTGTAACCTTTTATATCACAGGTTCAAATCTCCTCTGGAGCGAAATATTTCTTTTTCTAAAATTTAAGCAAATTTAACCCAAGCACAAGGCAGGTGTTAAAATAAATATTATCTTGATGTTGGCAGCTCAATAAGTTTTCAAATAATTTAAGTACAATAAACCTGCAAAAAATCCGCCAATGTCATTACCATGTTACCAAACATTACAAACATTATAAAAATTTGGAAAATCTAGCGAAGCCCGCATAATTCACAGTTTTTTTTTATTAAAATAGAACCTACCTACTATTTTCAATTGTGACTGACTACGCACTTATGTTCTGAGGAATTCCTATGTATTGATATCCACTGCTTAACATAATCTTTACGACGTAACACAGAAATCAATATTGTCGTACTCGGGTTTAGAGGGTATGGAAGCTAGTAAACTTACGCAAGAAGCTTAATCGCCTTAGGTTGATATAAAAAAGTATCTTCACGCCCATATCCCCGAAGAGGTAAGCAGAGGTACAACCAAGGCACCCACGACTAGCCAAAGACACTAAGTCCCACAATATGATAGGTGGCAAGCCTATTGCCAACCGGGCACATTTCCAATCCCGATCAACATTTTTTTTAATTAGAAAATCGGAAAAATCCAATTTTCCTTTTGTTGGCCGACCCGGGATTCGAACCCGGGACCTCATGCAGTCAAGTCCAACACCCGGCCCGCTAGACCACAGAGGCGATATATTGATATAGCATCGTGAATATCCTTAGTATTTATAGACAATGGTTATTTATTACGAAACCTATCCCTTGTTAGGAAAAAGTTTGTCTTTTTTAACTTCGACTTTAAAAAGAGGAGGTTACCAACTCATGTTTTTTGTATGTTTGATACGCGATTCTTCTACCAATTATTAACAGTTTTTTATTATTTTTTTGGAAATCATGGTGACTCTGAGGTGATAAATGGTAAAATCATGATATAGCATAAAACAAAGTCGCTTCCTCTGTCTCTATGTCCATTTGTATGCTTAAATCTTTAGAACTACACAACGGATTTTGATGCGGTTTTTTAATAGATAAAGTGTTTGAAGAGGAAGGTTTATATGTATATCTTATACCCGTGCAAAGCCGGGGCGCGCCGCTAGTAAATGAAAAATGATGATTTATTTGCAGAATAAGGGTAATTTCGTGATGTTACAAGCAATATTTTTATACCATATTTCACCGTAATATGGTATACAAATATCAAATATTCCAAAAACTTAACATAATTACTATATCAATTTTAAGTTGTAATAATTAAAATTTTATTACATTACCTATTACCGCCTTACCTATTCCTACTGCCATAACGTCAGTGCTTGCCGTTGACGGGTTCCGGTCCGTAGGATAAGGTATCCGGTAAACTTACTCTAATATCCCGGCCTCAGGTTGGCAACGCACCATTGCCACATTTAGTGACTTTAGACTACTAGATCCGACTGCTTGTTTGCCTTCAAATTTCATAAAAATAAAATATAAATCATATTTATTTTATTTCAAAACAATCACCTATATTGTATAAGGATTTTTTAACTAGCCATTTTTAAGGGGGTTTTTGAAACTTTTATTTGGTAAGTCTTTTATGTTACTAGATAAATTATACTATACATTGTTATATATTTTTACAGCTATTGATTGGCAGTTTCTTATTCAGTAAAGTTGTAAGGAGTAGTCTAACTTTCAATTTGTGGTGCTATATTTAAAATTATTACTAGTGGTCGCCCATTGGTCGAAATTTCATCATAATAAATTTCAATATTTTGTTGACAAGAACGCCATCTGTTTGCACTGGGATTAAATGAAGAACAACTAGTCGATAGGTCTAGGCGTCTATTCTCAATAGTACATTAATAATAGTGGTAAAATATAGCGATGGCACGTAGCGCCCGTTCGGACGCGTTCTGCTCAATGGCGGGTGGCGGGCGACCGCACGCCGCTCGCCGGTCTAACACCTTTCCCCCACGCTTCAGCTACTACGTCATTAACACCATCTTAATTTTTCAAGATCAACTACTTTGTTTCCAAACTTTAGTGTGCCATCTGTGATCTTTTATCGTTTTCATCAATATATTTGTTTGTGTGTGTCAAATGCATGATAGTGTAGTAATGTTTTATTTATTGATTTAATGTACTTTATAAGCTTTATTATTGAAAAACATTAACGTTCTGCGCTTTTTCTACACATAAACTATAAGTGTGCCAAATTTCATACTTCTCCGTTTCATACTCCGAAGCGAGAGTTAGTTATATCAGAAAAAACATGAAAGTAGGATAAAAGCATTCGAAATTAGAGCGCTACGAAAAATCAGTGGTATAACGCTTACTGTCCGCATTCGTAACAGTGAGATCCGAGAAAGAGTGGGATTGAAAGAAAGTGTTGGTGTTAAAACGCTAAAGGGCATACTCCGCTGGTTCGGTCATGTGGAAAGAATGACAGATGAAAAATTGACAAAGCAGATATACAATATGAATGTGGATGGATGTAGGTTTGACATTCCACGATTAAATCACTCGTATATTATCCGAGGGTGGTGTCTAGAGCCTCCAAAACCGGCGTGTTTGTATGAAAAGGGTAATGAATGTGAAGAAAGCCAGACAGGTTTGTCAGGATCGTGAGGTCTGGCGCTCGATACTCTCCGCCTATCCCGTAAGAGACTTCACGTGAAGATATGAATGTATGTAAATGTTTAATTGACGTCTATTGACGACATCATCATTGCTGATGTCGTGAAGATTCGAGCAGATGAAAATTTATTAATTACTATGTATAACTCAAAACTACTTTTGGGGTTTTGATAATATTTATGTAGGAGCATCTCGGAATCATGAACTTTCTATCAGAAAAAGAAGAAAATATTTTAAAAAATAACTTGCCTTTTGCCATGACGTCAGTGCCCACCATTGTCGATTTCTAAGCTGGGGGTATGGTGGCCTGCAGACTAGCATATGAGGCCTTAAATCTCTGCCCGACATATATGACAGTAACATAACAGTAACAGTTTGATATCCCTTAACAACAGGAGAGCCATGTGCTTGTCAGCTATATTTTGTGTTATAACACACAAAACATGCTCATTAATTACTGACCTTCATAATTGTTAATTAGTCGGCCCAAGAAACATACTTTCTCAAAAGCCAAATTACATGTATTTTACTTTCATAACATTGAAATATTATCGTACCTAATTATACGACCCTAATTTAATAAAAATCGTAATAGTTTACAAA
The DNA here is from genome assembly GCA_002245475.1 of Calephelis virginiensis. Lineage (NCBI taxonomy): Eukaryota > Metazoa > Arthropoda > Insecta > Lepidoptera > Riodinidae > Calephelis > Calephelis virginiensis. The sequence goes on from NJDC01001061.1 coordinate 144,909, forward strand.
TTTAGTTATTAAAGTGAAAACTTCTTTAGCTGCGTTGCGCACTTTTTTTTTTTAAACTCGCGTCAGATCATCAGAACGTATGACGGCGCACTGCGCATGCGCGAATAAGACGGCACGAGATCTAAAATTAAACGTAGATTGATTGCGGTTTCTGTATTGCTTAGATATTTCCGAAGAGTATAGTATGCGCAATGGATAATACGCCGCAATATAGCTACCATTACATTCTCACAGATAGCAGATACGTATAATATCAATAGACATTGCTCTATATGTTGCATCTTAGAATAAGCTTTATGTGTAGATGAGCAATGTTGATTGTACAGATAATATGACGACGCTCCTAGCCGTCACGTGGTGTTACTTTAGCGAGTTTTTGTCAAGCCAAACGCAGGTTATTGATATGAAAATAATATTTGTGCATAAATGATAGTACTTTCATACTGATAATTAAAACAATTCGTGCAAAATTATTCCCTTACCATTCCAAAATGCCCAACGTTAATATTCAAGTTTTCACTTCTGCCGGCACTCCCGGAGTGCAACCCGTCTTTTTTTAATCATGGCAACATTAGATTAATTAAGAGAATTTAAGTGTTTTAAGTTCTACTATTTGGACTGTATCCTTACCATGAGTTTAAGGTTCATCGAGTTTACTATACTCGCAAACGTCAACGTAAATTAATTATATGAAAACTTTAAAAAGCGCCTCTACCGGAAAAACTGTAACTAAGAAAATTTTTTTTTAGATTTCGATATTTCAACAAACGTTATCTATAATAACTCATGGTAAAGGCTCCAGCCAGAAAATTACATTACAATAACATGCCAATTGCATTGATTATTATTATATAACCCCGTGTTGGTCTAAGCTCCTTTGCAGAATAGACCATCTGCCTTCCTGCCAGGTAGCTCGTAAAAGGAGAGCACAGGCTTATCGTCACTAGCACCATGACATCTGACTAGGTGGTAGAATTTCGCAGCGACTCGTCCGGATTGGTACCACCGCCTTACCTATTTCTGCCACCATAACGTCATGACGTGTTCCAGTTTGGAGGGTAAGGTAGCCGGTAAGCTGACTTTTACCTCAGGTTGGCAACGCCCCATTACCACCTTTGATGTCTCTAGGCAGCGTGAATTTCTTACCATCAGGAAATCCGTCTGCTTGTTTGCCTTCCAATATCATAAAAAAAATCATTCTAAAAAAATGGATAACATAGCAGTTATAAACTCTCACTCATGGAGAAATAAAAGTGGTAAATGTTTCAATTTGAAATTGAAATAAACACGTAATTACGTGTTATTGAAAGAGCGCCACGGTTAATGCGATCCAGCGTCATTTTCTTTTATTTTCATCAATAATTAAATTTTGTAATTTTATACGGAAATAAAATGTTATAGATGTTTTATTTATAATTTTAAGTGAGTGTTCATAAAGGGAACTTTAAATGTTAATGTTGTAGCTAAAATACGTGAGATTAGTCTGGTTATCTCAAAGATTTTATTAGATTAGATTATCATAATCTTATTAACGACGTGATGATTTCTTTATTTTTTTTAAACTTCTATTAGCCACAGTAATATCAAACTGGATACGCACAAATTGTTCCCTTTTTCTCTATCAATTTTTTCAAAAAATCCAGGTGTAAAAGTATGAAGTCCCAACTTTCAGCGATTGTTTACAAGTTTGAAATATAAACACAACACAAACGGTTGACATCCGAAAATAAAAAAAAATGTTGCGTTCATAAAATTAATATGTTTCTTATTCTTATTTCAGGTAAATCCAGAAGAAAATAGATTGTCAGTAGTGTCACACTCATCACCATGTAAGTTTTTCACCATTTTATAAATGAAATATTTTTTAGCTACCTATGTTTTTATTTTACTATGTTTATCAATACTTATTTTTTTTCATGTAAAAAGTCGTAACTTGCCTAATTCCAAAGTTATGTTGATTAAGTTTAAATCTCACTTTATTATAAATAGTCTAAGATGATTTTTTTTGTCAAAAATTTATTATGTCTAGAAATGTTCAGCTTTATTTCATATTAAATTTGGAAATCACGATAACTTTTTGTAGTTTATACTTTTTTTAATATTATATAATATAGATTTCGTTTTTACATCTCTAAATATGAAATAAGATTATTAAATTATGATATTTTACTTTAGGTTTCACCAACCATATAAATTAAAGCTTGTATGCTTCTTTTTACTATTAAAAAAATTAACATAAGCGCTGTTTACACGCGCAGAGAATATAGTATTTATTATCACAGCAGCATAAAGTTTTATAATTCAAAATCATCTATTATATTTACATTAAAAAAACCTTAAGTCATATTTGTACCAGTAATATTTTGATTTCTTCAAAATATTTCTTGAAAGTAACGCCAGTAGAGTTGCACTCTACAAGATATTATACACTAACATAAAAGTAATACCTTAATTTGATATTTATCTTACACCAAACTTTAACAAACAATACACAATAAAAAAAAACATATTGCTATGAAATTGAAATAAAAATTTCAAAACTAAAATTCAGAATGCAGTTATTGGACTTAATAAAATAATAAATATAGTTCTTCGTTCACAAGTTGCAAATAACAATCCTTTTAAATTGAAATATGAAAACCTGGAATACGAATATTATTACTGCAATAATCTTCTCTTGTTAAAGAATTTCCTGTAAGGGTCAATCATAACATACTAATGAATTGAAATACGAATGATCAAGAAAAGGGTATCATTATACTGAGCACGTATCTAGAATCAATATTATACGAGTACATCGGTGACTGTTTGCTAGCGACTGATATTGCCCTGAATATTTTTATGGAGTTACTTGATGAAATGGCCCGATAGTTTGATGTTTTTATGTAATGGGTTTATGAGTATTTGACCCTTAAATATTACACATGGTAGTGTAGTGTCTGGGACGGGTGAAGGTATATTCACACACATTAACGATTTCCAGAGCTTGTTAAGGTGTATCCAAACAAGTAAAAGTGGTGCCGGGACGTGTCAAGGATATCACCCTTTCGATAATACGCATTCGTGTCCCCTAAGGGACTGTCTGCTCATATACACGAGACGTAATCGAGATTTCTCGATCAATGTCATTTAAAATATTATTTTTCTACTTGGTACTCATATTTTGGGCAAAGCAACTCGTACGATACGCCATATAATCGTACTGTCATATTTAGTACCTCTAAAACAAATATTTTTGCAAAAGATAAACAAAAAAAAGAAAAAAACGGTGCATGTCTCATTGCTGGCCGGTACTTCGGTAGCACATTGATGTTTGTGGATAAGTCTAAGAAGACGAAGTCTAAGATTTTTTTCGAGATCTACCTGTGCATGTTTCTGATACGTTACGGACATTATGCTAATGTGTGTAGACCTTTATACAAGACTACAATAACAAGAACATAAGTTGTAATTACTTTCTAAACGCATATGAACTGTATAATGAATACCGTTTTACTCGTATGGTAACACAAATTATATTTCAACGTATTCTTTATCTCACTAAAACCAACATCAAGTTTTGTGAAATAAAAATAAAATGAACATTAAAATAAATATATCCTTACTTCTAAAACAACATAATATGAATTATCATTTCAATGGACACGTTTCTCATCCTCTTAATATTATAAATGCGGAATTGATTGTTAGCTAAATGTTGTCCACGGATACACCCAACATTTTAAGTCACGTAAGTAATTAAAGTAAATGGCAGGAACCTATTTAAATATCAGGATAAAGTATATGATTCTTCTTACTATAACATACTCAAAAAAATACTAAAAAGTTGCTTTGTTACGATCTGAAAAAACGACAAACAAACACATTTTTACATTAATAATATTACATAAAGTAAGAAGAGTTAATTTATGCATACCATTGTGTTAGTTAAGTTATAATTACAGCTTATTTCAAGGGTACAGGTTATTCAAACATAATAATCAAACATCCCTTTAGGAGCTCAAACATTCATCTCATCTATATATAAAAAAAATGATTCCCCGTTTAGCGTAGTTACCGCATCACGCTTGAATATATGAACCAATTACTCTAATTCTTTTTTGTTGATTTATATACAAAAAGGAGAAGGTTCTTATGAAAAAATAGGCAATGTCTTCGGTGTCCCCATGTGGGTCTGGGCTTCTTTGCCGTATAGTCCATCTACCGTCCTGCCAGACAGCTCGTAGAAGGAGAGCATAGGCTTACCGTCACTGACACCGTGACGTTTCACTATGTGGTAGAGTTTTGCAGGTACCACCGCCTTATTTATTCCTGCTACCATAACGTTAGTGCTTGCCGTTGACGTTTTTCGGAAGGATAAGGTAGCCTGAATACTTATGTACTTTTGTTCGAGGCGAAACACCCCGGCCTCAGGTTGGCAACGCACCATTATCAGTTTTGGTGTTTCTAGGCGGCCTGAATTTCTCACAGGAAATCCGCCTGCTTATTTGCCTCCTAATACCAAAAAAAAAAACAGTTAAAGTTAAAAGCACGGTAACGTAATATAATATTATACAGTATTATAACTTGGCCTTGTTTTTAATCACCGCCGGAAACGAGGGGTGCTAATAAGTTTAACTTGTCTCTTTCTCTGTGTGTTGTTTGTGGTATCATAATTTTTGAACGGAAGAACCGTTTTCAATGTGATTTTCTTTAAAGCTGACGTGATCGAGATAATTCTTGACTACATTCAATATAGATGTTGTCAAGTTCATTGAACATTTTTAAATTTAGGATTGTTAAATAAAATACCTACAGTTGTACGGTGCGTCAACACATAACAGGGTTACTAATTTCCCTTTTTCAATTTATTTATAATTTTGTGATCTTGAACATTTTATTTTTAAGACAAATAAAATCGTATAATAGATAGGAAGTGTTGTATAAACATGGATGTGGTCTATTTGATCACCGAATTTCCTAATATTGTACCACCCTTAACCGCTCAAGCAAAGCTCCAAAACAGCATAATATAGTCTGTAATTGTTTTTTTGGCATATTAAGTAAATAATGAGATTTATTGAACCAAAATAACATTTACAAATCGTGCTCTTACCTAATGTTACAAAATAAAAAAACGCTATTACATCGACCGTTCATCTCATGCGGCGCAACCGCAAATAATTGCATACCAAGTGTCTACCAAACTCGAGACGAGTAAATGAAAACGCGTTTTTGCCCATTTGAATGTAGATAAACCTATTGTTTTGTATAAATACTAGTGGTTGCCTGTTGGTCGAAATTCAACCATAATAAATTTTAATATCTTGTTGATAAGAACGCCATCTTCATTCTCAAGACCAACTACTTTGTTTCCAAACTTTTTTGTAAGCCATCTGTGATCTTTTATCGTTATCATCAATACATTTGTTTGTGTGTGTCAAATGCATAGTAGTGTAGGTAATGTTTTATTTATTGATTTATTGTACTTTATAAGCATTATTATTGAAAAAAAATTTAGCGTTCTGCACTACTTCTACATATAAACTACAGGGGTGCCAAATTTTATGCTCCGGCGTCTTCGTAAAAAGGGGTCCAAAGTTTTGGCATCACGTATTAATATATAGATTACATTAGCACGATTAAAGATTTAAAAAAAGAACTTCCGACATAGGTAGAGACAATGGCTAGGTTAAATTTGTCACAATTTTTTTTTACCAAATCCTATCGCCATAAAGCCAGTGCGCGGCTTTATCACGTTCGTCCAGGGGGCTGATTATGTATCTCAGTTACTAACTAAAATGGAAAAGTGTACATCAAATAGCTGTCAAATGACGTGTTTTATATTTGCAGTCTCCAGTGACCAACAGAAATACAGTAGATATAGCAAACACAAATGACGTCATTTATTTTACACTTTTCCATTTTGAGTTGGCAACTGAGATACATAATCAGCACCCAGAAGCTTGGACTGGTAAGTGGTTAATTAATCCTATTAATATTATAAATGTGAAAGTTTGTATGTTTATTTCTTTGTTTGTTATCGAATTGGTCACTCGCATAGAGGGTAACTTGAATTAACACATATGATAGTTTTGTCAGGAAAAACTGTTTCGGTGGACAATTAACCCGCGGACAACGGCTAGTATTATAATAATTCTAAAGTTAAAAATGTTCAATAAAACTCGAACAAATCTATTCGTTAAGTAAGAACAATTGTGAACACGTCAGCTATAAAACAAAAATCCGCGTCGAAATCCATCGTTACAGTGTTATAATGTCATACATACACATAAACAAACACGCCAAACGTATAACACCCTCCTTTTTCCGTCTGGGGCTAATAAAATGTAATTTGATGAAGAAAAAGTAAGGTTAACCTCAACAAATAATAATATTTAAGCAGCTGTCTAAATATTCTTTAGCCGACCGAAATATTTTTTGTATTAAACGTTTATTTAGGATTGCCTTTATTTTGATCGTAACATAAAATAATATATATATTTTTTATTTTCAGTTGTACATAAAGGAGATAACAGCCATAGCGTAAGTATTTTACTTTTCTACTTATACTTACTTATTGTCTTCGTCTAATTGTGGGTGCCCTGGTTGTGCCTCTGCTCACCAATTCGGGGATATGGGCGTGAAGATACCTCTATATATATAAAAGAAAGTGGTGTTAGTTACACTATTTATAACTTAAGAGCGCCTGAACTGATTTGGCTGAAAATTGATGGGGAGGTAGCTTCAAACCAGGAGAAGGACAAAGGATACTTTTTTATCCTGTTCGATTGTGGGGAAACTGGGAAAAACAACATTTTAATTTTTCCCATACAAACTTAACGGTAGAAACGAAGTTCGCGGGAACAGCTAGTTTAATAAATAATTATCATTCAAATCTAACAAATTACACAAATTGATCTTACCCCAATGTCAGCAAATTATATGCTGGTGTTATAGGTGCTAGATAACGATGCTAATACCTAAAAATGTTTTGATAGATACCTCACTGTGTATTTTTTGTGTTTGTGAAGGTATGTGAATAAAAATTAGACAGTGTACCAGTACCAGGAACGAACATTAAGTTATTTTAGAAAGGATTAAGTTATTTTAAAAACTGTAAACAATACATACGAGGTTATACTACTTAAAGAATTTTATTCTACACTTATTATCTCATAGTTATTATCTGTAATTTTATAATTCTAAATTTTTTTTATGATATTGGAAGGTAAACAAGCAGACAGATTTCCCGATGGAAAGAAATTCACGCTGTCTAGACCGGAACACGTCGTGACATTATGGCGGCAGGAATAGGTAAGGCGGTGGTACCAATCCGGTGGTACCAAAACTCTACCAACTAGTCAGATGTCACGGTGTTAGTGACGGTAAGCCTGTGCTCACCTTTTACGAGCTGCCTGGCAGGAAGGCAGATGGCCTTTTCTGCAAAGGAGCCCGGACCAACACGGGGAAATTGTTTATGTTGATTTTATAATATTCAAATATTATTATCATTTTTGTCAATTTCGTTCCAACCCCTATGTTAAAAAATCCGTCTGTCTTCCTGCCTGACAGCTCATATGAGGCAAGCAAAGTAGCTCTAAGCAACAACACCACCAATAGTACAGTGCTGTGAAGTAATTCGCCCGAGTAAGGATCCTCCGTCTTACCAATTCTTGCTGTCAGGACGACAGTGTTTGGTACTTTCGTGTTCCAGTCCGGAGGACACGGCAGCTGATTGCACATTCGGCCTAAGTCGCCGCCCTCGCGGTCGTTACGCTTCTAGAATAACTACGGTGTTTATAGGCTACGATAGTCTTTTACCATCAGGAATGCGTGCCTGTTTCTTTGCTGTCTTCTCATATTTTAAAAAAATGCGTAAATTAGTACTTGGTAGTGAATTTTTGGAACGAAGTTCCTTATTGCGCGTTGTGAATGGGGGCTAGACGGAAAAAAATCTTACGAAAATGTTGTCACGACACTTTTTGCTCTGTGCTCTAGAGGTTCAGTAGTTGCACTTGACTGCATGAGGTCCCGGGTTCGAATCCCGGGTCGGACAATTATTTTTTTTATTATCATTTTCATGTTTTTATTTTTTTTTATATTTTTATTTTCTTTTTTTTATTTCATATTTCTCTGTCTGTCTCTCTCTATAAGAGAGATAGAGATAGAGATTACTAGAGATTGATAGAAATTGAGAGAGAGGGAGGGGGGGAGAGAGAACTTCGTTCCATCCGGATGTCCCTTGACACCTCTCAACTTTTTTTTATAGTAAGTATGTAACCATTTTTTGTACAACTTAAATCCATAAAAAAGAAATTTACTATACGTTTTTGTATATATCGCAACATTTTTAGACGGACATATTACAATTCGCTACAATGGTTTGTTTTAATCCCCTATTAATTCGAAAAACCGAATTAAAAAAAGAAAACGATTCCTTCGTTTAGATTTGGTATGGCTTAATTTATGTGACTACAATAGCGTTGATAATACCCTACGGATTAAATATTACTGTAAAGCCTTATTTCGCATTCGAGTGAAACTAAGTCTGAAGCGGATTTACCATGTGTATACAGAACTTTTAAGCCCTAATAAAGCATGACGCTACATGTATATTTATGGTAAGGTCACTGCAAATTTCGTAATCCTTTTTAGCACATCAAAGGATAGCGCACATCAGCATGAGCCGGAACGGGGTGCAACGCAGCACTGTCATTCACCTAGATCACTTTCAAACATTTTACATGGAGCAATGCGTACTATGACGGGCCGCATCCGCGCGGCACAACGCGATCTGTTGTGTCCTACAGCCCCAAAGTGAAGAGTAAAAGTATAGTAGTAGGGGAGCCCGCGATGCGAAATGTGTAGTAACTCCAGCGTAATTGGGACCCATTGCACTTTGTCGATTAAATAGTGGAGAGTAAAAAAGGTCAT
>NJDC01001061.1:180524-192996 GCA_002245475.1 Calephelis virginiensis
GGAATAGCTTACCCAACGCCCCATTCACACTATTCCCTGCACTCACTCTCCTCTCTACATCCGCGGTGTACCTTCCATCCCTGCTAAAAGCACAACCAAGATATACAATTTCATTCACTTGTTCCAGCACTACATCATTAACCAAAACTCTTACATCCGTTCTGGCTACGTCTCTTTAATATGATAGATATCATATTAATTTTATGTTTTAATGTCGTAAATATTACATAACACCAAAATAATTTGGTTACTATGTAGATAAGGCTATGCATGTATTGGATCAAATAAACATTATTTTAACTTATCTGATTTCTAAATAAATACTAAACATACTTCTACAACGTAGAACTAAAAAGTATATACAACGTTACTTTTTTCTATATCTACGAAAAGTAATTCATTGTAATATAAAAAACAAATTATTCGATCTAGTTAAGACAGAAAAACAAAAACGTTTCGTTATATTTCCTGTAATTCCTTATCTCGTTGGCAACATCTGCTTTGCTAGATAGCCTTTATTTAGATAAAGACTAAGCTGCGCAGGCCGATATCTGAAAAAACATTTTCGGATTAAATCCTTCTCGTTCGTAACATGTTCTGATGTCGGTTTTATTCTAGTGATAGATCTTTACTTTATTAAGAAGTTTTCGTGGCAAAAATTAATACATGTCTAGTAAGGGTTAGACCATAGCTTTGTAGGTTAATACCGTTTTAATCTATTTAATTTTCTTTGTTTTTTTTATAAAACTGTTGAAGAGTAATACATTAAATATATTTTCATGTCTGTGTGTCTGTCGGTCTGTATCGTAGCTATTCAGTCGATGGACAGATTTTGATTCGGAGTTTGTTATTTGAAAGCTGGCGAGATCGAGATGGTTCTGAGCTAGTTTATAGAGGTCTGTGAATTTTCTTTGCAAATATGCGAATCACGTTATTGACAGTATTCTTCCCTATATCATTTTTTTTATGCAAGAGGAGGCAAACGAGCAAGTGGGTCACCTGATGGAAAGTGATCACCGCCGCCCACGGACTTCCGCAACACCAGGAGTATCACAGATGCGTTGCCGACCTTTGACCACTCAACAGTCCACGCTTCGCGATTTACACTCGCCTCACCAGTCCGCGCATTAAATGTCATATTAATAATTCCGAGCGCGTGCGGTGCTCTCGACCAAAACGATTACTGCTAAAAAGTTACTAAAGCTATATTCAAGTAAAACCACTTACGGAAACTTCAGAAAACAAAGAATTTGAATTATTTAAATTTTAAATAGCTTAAATTAATGGTAAAAGACGAAAAAAAGATGAATCATACATATACATTTTTTGTTTCGAGTTTTACTAGCAAAGCATGCATGTTACTGGATATTAATGTTTTAAACTATTATTTTTCATCTAATATGCTTATGCTCAAACAATACCAATATCTTAATTTAAAGGTTTAGTTTTTGTCAACAAACACTTAATAAATTTGTAAGCACTCAAACCATACTCAAACATTTCATTGATGCCGAATGCTCGCCCGGACAAATAATTTAATATTGTGCCATCTAGTTATTTTCTGTTAAACTAATAAGATGTGTAGAAGACGTAATGCATGATTAAACAGAACGCTGTCGTTTGGTGACTGTTGTCCCCGTGGACACTTGATCATAGAATTTTGTTGGTGACTACAATCACCGTGAACTGGTGACTGGTTAAGGAATGAGGACGCTCTTTTTTGAAGGTTCCTAAGTCATAATTGTTTTGGAATACCGCCCTCGGTAACTGATTCCACAAAGGTTTTGTGCGAGTAAAAAATGTCTCCGGAATCGCACAGTTGTAGGTCGCCACGCATCAAGATGATACATTGTACTCTGTCGCGATGTTCGAAGGTGGAAATCAGTGGTTGGATTTATACTTAACGACTCCTTAGAGCATTCCCCATGATAGATGAGGTAGAAAACACTGAGAGACCCAACATTTCTACGAAGCGCTAAGGAATCAAGTCGATTGGTAACTGCCCGGTCATTGACAATTCCAGTTTTCGATTCGTTATTCCATTTCACTTTTTAACCAACAATGAGTTTGACAACCAAGTTTCAGTGATTGATTTATAAAGTAATTACGTTAGTTTTACTATATAAACTTTAACCTGTTATTTGATCATTGTTAAATAGAATGTCTAACTAAATATTTAATTTGTGTTAAATTTTGTGAAGTAAATTGAAATGGGTCAAGATTCTTGAATTATTAATGCATTAGTACCGAGCTTTCCAGTGAGTTTGGATTTAATTATTATGATTCACGGTTAAAAGTAAGTGCAAATAGTGAACCAGTTATATTTATAACTACCCAAGATTTCAGATATGGTAACACTGTCCAAATAATAATCATGATGGAAGTGTGTTTAATATTTGAAAAGGTGGCAGGAAGGATTCTATTTGAATGGAATTTTATAATGGAATTTTATTTGAATTTATAATGGAATTGAAGATAATGAATACCAAATATCTTTGATATTTTACGTTGCTACCTTAAAAAATGTGAAGTAAATTATCATTAAAAACATACGTCTCTAATTGAGGATGCTATTAGTTTTTTTTCTAAATATTGAAAAAAAATCTAATTGCATGAGATCAATACTAAAACTATCAATGTACATTTTTCAAAGAAGGAGGTTTGCAGAAGTTGCCAAACCATAAATTTTATTAAGAATAACAAAGTGTAATAATTGTAGCAAGGCAAAAGATAATACTGATTTGAAGTTAACATTTAACTTTATAATAATGAGAAAATATTGAACACAAAGACTGACTTATATACTTTTAAGGTATCAATGTAGAATTAATTCTAGTTTTAAAATATTTTAAAAACTGGTTTATTAATCCAAGTCAAAATCGAATCTTACTTTATTTCGTAGGTAGAAAGCTACACCTGAAATGTGTAATTTTTTTTTTTCATAACTATGTAACAATAGTACAAAATGCCATACAAGTTCAACTAAAACTAAACAAGCGATAGGCTTGCCACCTATTACATTTTGGGACTCAGTGTCTTCGGCTAGTCGTGGGTGCCCTGATTATCCTCTGCCTACGCCCACGGGGATATGGACGTGAAGATACATTTTTTTAACTCAAAAATTACACAAAAACACATAAATGTAAAAACAATTGTGTCTTGTGTTTATACATTTTTATAAAAATATTCCCTTTTTTTATGTAGGGTCGTAATAATTATTTTCATGCATATTTAAGTACCTATATGATGTATAAGCCATGAATCCAGCATGCTGAAATTTATATTTCAATAATTATAGTCATTAACGAATAATAATTAATCAATGTCTTACTTCTATATATATTATATGTAATATGTTACATATAACCTATACCTTAACCCTGACAGGGCGTTTTTATAATTTTGCTAAAGACCATATGGCCAGGCCTGAAATATCCGCATTAAATGGGACATTCACTTGAGGTGGTACTTATTTAAAAGAAGAAATAGCAGACTTAAAATATATGTACAAATTAAGATAATTAACGATGGTAGAGTGCTGCAATAATGCAGCAACTTTCCAAGGTAGAGATTCAGCTGTCTGCCGATATATTGACAATGACATATTCCGGTCCGAGGAATAGGGTAGCCAGTAGAATTGCACTATTGGCCAAATAGCTCGACTATATGACACCAACGCACCTATAACATCTATGGTATCTACTGGCTGCAGTTTTCTCTTACGCTTGGAGAGCTGCGTGCTAGTTCGCTGTCTTTCGCAATAAATAATAAGCTCATTGTAAAACAAACAATATAAAAGTCACGTAAAACTATATTTATAAGTAATCTAATAAATTTAGTATAACGGATTAGTGTACACTTAATAGGCCCTGATAAAATATTTAAATTGCTTACATATTTTAACATTACAAGTAAAGCATATTTGGGGTAAAAGCATTGAAAGCTAACGAATTCTATATTTGTCAAGAACACTTCACATCGTATTACGTAAACATATTTAAATCACTTGGACAAATACTTTCATATTTTTTATGTACACTTCCCATTTGTCGAACAAAAAATACCTAACAATATTCAAACACGAACCAACTACATGTTTAGCGTATAACCCCTGTCGCACCACTAATAATTCTCTGTTTTATAGACTTTCCCTTGTGTAAGCGGAATATAAATGATGTATGTTACTTCCTCAGGGTCACGAGACGTCGTTACAAAGCTGAAGGGTGATAGAGGAGAGCGGGGTGAAAAGGTAATTACCTGCCAGGTAAATTTGATAAGAATGAAAATTTTATTTGCCTTGTGTTTTTCTTGTGAATATATTATGCGCAGTACGGTATAAAATTTGATTAGGTTTTTATCGCACCAACTCGCTGTGTTAATACTAAGCCTCGTATCACTTGTTTAATTATATGTGCCCACTATGACCATTTTAGACCTAGATCCCGAAACAACCAGACATTACTCATTTTATAAAAGCTGAAAGATTTCTCCTGTGATGGTTCAGGTCCTCTGTGTTAAAATGTCCATCTGAAGTCATGTCTGGCAGCTTGTTAGAGGAGAATAAAGGTTTATAAAATGGTTACAATTTCTACAAACACTGGTTGTAGAAATCTGTGCAGCAACTTGCCCGAATAGGAATGTATCGCTTTGCATATTCGTGTCGCCATAATAATAGTGTTTCGGTCCTCAGGGCAGGGCAGCAAGTAAATTTGAATTTGGATTTAGCCTAACACCCTCGCCAAAGTAAGTATGGTAACGCATCTACAATATCTATGGTGTCAAATAAATACTATAGATGTTATAAATGGCATATGTCATGGTTATCTTTTAATAACGAGTGCTGGTACCGTCACATCGAAGTCTATTTCCATAAAACTTAAAGTTTTTCAACATTTGCTTTGTATAAATTTTAAAGAAAAAAAATTGCCCCAGACAGGATTTGAACCTGTAACCTTTCGTCTCAAGCCGACGAATGCTCTAACCAATTGAGCTACTGAGGATTCAAGTCCCGTGGCGAAATTTTTAATTCCTTTCTAACCCGTTTACGTTAATGGAATTAAAAATTTCGCCACGGGACTTGAATCCTCAGTAGCTCAATTGGTTAGAGCATTCGTCGGCTTAAGACGAAAGGTTACAGGTTCAAATCCTGTCTGGGGCGAAATTTTTTCTTTCTTTAAAATTTATAGAAATTTATCCCAAGCACAGGACAAGTGCTAAAATAAAAATAAATTTGCTTTGTAGCAAGGGGCTTTCCTAAAGTTTTGTTAATCATGGCTCTGGCCGATATCAGATTTTAAAGAAATTTTCTGTACCCAGATAAATATAAGAACATTCATCATTTCTAGACACTCATCGTCTTTGATCGAGATCTTGATCAGACCTTTTACTAACTATAACTGTACATAGCTTTAAATTTACAAGCATAGTAGCATAAATGCAGCATTATACAAATATTATTTAGATTAATTGAGCAACTAATAAAATGAAACTAAACATTTTCGACAGTCTAAGTAAACCCCTAGAACCTATTATGTCTCCTTTACTAATAATCCAGGAAAGAGTGGAAATGAAAGAAAGTGTTGGTGTTAAAATGAGAAAGGGCATGCTCCGCTGGTTTGGACATGTTGAAAGAATGACAGGTGAAAGATTGACAAAACAGATATAGAATGCGAGTGTGGATAGATGTAGGTACCCGGGGAGACCTAGTCTGACATTTCACGATCAATTCGCTCGGATTAAATCCGAAGCTGATGTCAAGGCTCCGAAACCGGCGTATTTGTATAAAAGGGGTAATGAAGTTGAGTAAGTCAGGCATGTGTACCAGGATCGTAAGGTTTGGATCTCGATATTCTCTGCCTACTCCGTAATGGACTTGTATGTATGTATTTACTAAAACTCGTTAAAGCCACGATGTTCATAAATGACTAAGGTCTGGCTAAGGAATGAAGTAGTGGGATCCTGGGCTAAAGTAAATACGCGAAAAGGTGTTTTTTCTTCTTTTATATCGCAAGGGGGCAATTTTGAGCTATAGTTTTCATGCTAGAATAGTTGAAAGGCTAAAGAGTGACACAGGTAACTTTTATCTAGACAGGTTTTTGCAAAAAAAGGAATTAACTTTAATACGCGGGCGCAATCTTGGAAATTTATGAATATCTATATTACAAATGTTTTAAATAAATATTTTTATTACAGTTAAGTGGGATTATTGTTAACTTTTTGTTTCTAAGCCTCATTATAGAGTTCATTGTATTATATATTCATCAAGTGCTCATTGTATTCATTGCATTATAGAGTTCATTAAAATAAAACTTCAGCTCTTAAAATATATGAATACGTGTGTTAAATTTAGCTGCAGCTACTTTCGACAAATGAAGTAAAAATGACGTCTACAATACAATTTTAAACTTCGCTAATTAGCCTGTAGAGTGTATAAACAGGATAAGAACAATTACTTCTGAAAATGATTTTCTGAAAACTTATTACTTATGAAATTTATTCTGTTATATATTAAAGTATTAGTATTAGTATCGTTGTTTAGTATCGTTTATGTATAGTATCATTGACTAATACCCATAGCACAAGCATATAACTTGCTTACTTTGGGGTTAGATCAATTTGTATGAAATGTTTTGGGATATAATTCATTTATTTACCATTTCTAGGTAAAATTCTTACTCAAAAGCACCAAACGATAAACGGCTGGCGTTGTTTATTGAACAACGAAGTTGATTGAATTGATACGATAAAGTAATAACAATTCAAAATTAGAGTCAAAACCACTTAATTAAAATTTATATTTTTTTGTTTGGGTAGAAAGAAATGAGTAAAATTGTTGGAATTAACATTGGAATTTGAAGGGAATGTTCTCATTTCTTTTGTAGAAGAGGAGGCAAACGGGCAAATATATCACTTGATAAGCGATAACTACAGCCAACGGAGATCCGTACTCCTGGAGTATCACAGATGCCTTGCCGAGCTTTTAGGTACGCTCAATTCATGAAGGTACCCTAGTCGAAACCATTTGGAAATACTGTTGCTGGTAATCGGTTCCACAACTGTGTTATACGAGGTAAAAAATATCTTCGGAATCGTACGGCTTAGCAATGCTATGCTTCAATGGTGAGCATGAAACTTTAAGCTCTGTCGCGATTTTCCACTCAGTACATTTGTTTTGTCGCTCAGTAGCTGCTGTAAAGCTTAACACTTCTTTGGAACATGCCCGTGATGAATACGATAGAAGATGCTGAATGAAACATTATCCAGCAGCGCCAAAAGATCAACCCTACAGTAACGAGGTTAGTCATCAACAATTCGATGGTCTGTGTTGAATGCGTTCAAAAGAAAAGAGCTGGTACTGGAAGCCTTCACCAAGAGATAAGAATACTACTGCATATGAGGTCGAATTTGCGCTTTATAGAGTTGCATGTGACTTGAAGAATTCTCTCGCCTTACTGAGCACACTAAGCTTGTCCAGGCTATTTCAGCCTTTCCCTTTGGATGAACACGACACTGAACATCACTCTATGTGTCAAAGCCAGAAGTTCCAAAACTGACTGCGGCATTTAAGAAAGTGCTTTCAAAAACAGGTGATGCAACAAAGGAAGTCTTTTTACCGGAGAACGTGCAAATTTTTGTCTTCTTGTGGTTAATTTGTACTAAGTCATGTTAATTTTGATCAAAAGATTCTTCACTTCAGACACAAGTTTATTTTAACTCTCAATGTTTTGATTTCGAGAAATATTGGACCGGTCAAAATATAAAGCGTCTCTATTAGGATCGTCTGCATAGCAATGAGTATAACTCATTTGTAATATGTCATTGATATAAAGAAGAAACAGTTTTGGAGAAAATACACAGCCTTGAGGGACACCAGATTGACAGGCTTAGACTCTGAACAAGCATCGTCCATAGCAACCTTGATGCTACGCGCTTCCAAAAAGCTGGTTATCTAATTCCATGATTTCCTACATTTTTAAATCAATCAATTACATCAATAGGTAAGTAAATAAAATATAGTTTATATAAAAATGAGCAATATGATATATTTTATTGAGTTTTTTCTTGTTTTTAGTTTCCAGAAAAAACGAAAGTAATCTCGAGAAAATGCTTTGACAAAAATTTCATTCGTAAATAATGATCAAAGACCCACTTGAGCATATATAAAAGAGAAATTGCCCTCTATGTTGTACGCAAAGAATGTCACTAATTTCCGTTTTGATGAAGAAAATATATTATAGAATGAAAATAGAGTCACACAGCAATATCAAGTATTTTTGCAAATTTCCTTTTAGTTTAGCTTTATTTCATTGAGATTTTTTTGTAGTTTATGAATGTCAGTAACGTCAATGGTGTAAAATAAAATATATCGGCCATACAAAATCTATTCTCACCTAAACCCAAATTAGATTGTAATGCCTTAAAATATTGTTTAAGTGATAACTAAATATCTCTTGACAAATTATACAATTTAATGTAACCCTAAAGTTAAAAAAAATATATCCTTACATTGTAAACGTTAGCCGCTTTATTAATAAACAAAGACTAAGGTAGGAGTAAAGTTAAATTGATATTATAGTCGGTATTCCATTGTAACAAGACTGTAATATAAGGTTGAACATTGGCGTACTTTAGTCCATGTTTATTAATAAGATTGTAGACGTATACAGATCGTCTAAGCTGACGCAGCCCACCATCAATATTTACACATACGAGTATATTTATGGTAATATCCATGCAAACACATAAACGGGAGGTGTAAAGAGTCTCCAAAACCGGCGTGTTTATATGAAAAAGGTAATGAATGTGTGAAGCCAGGCAAGTCTAAAATAATCGTAGCATTCGGCACATAATATTCTTTGACTTGGCGTGAAGATATGTATATGTTCACATAAAGACAATTCTGTAATTAAAAATTTTGTTACTTGATGCATTTCAACGGATTCTTTCGGATTTGTTGTCCAACTAGTTTATGTACTGTTCGAGCGCGATGAAGACAGACGTCTTGTTCTTCAGAAGCATTTTTTTAAGTCAAGAGCATTGCGGTCGTCAACATGCGACATTTAACCGGTCTGTTCGAATGACTACAGATTGCAATAAGTCTCGACACAATTAACACTTACATACAAATTGGAGAGTATCATTTTTTAAATTCGCAATAACACGTTTATATAAAATAACTAGCAGACCCGGTGAACTTCGTATCGCTTGACATAAACACTATTTACTACTACTGACAGTTTGTATGAAAAAAGTGTTCTTATTCCTATTTTCTTAGTAATTTTACCGGTTTTTATTTACATAAAAACCTTCTCCTGACAATAAATAATACAACAAAGAAAGAAATATTAAAATTCGTTTAGGTGTGATGAGTCATACAAAAATATGGTTTCATCATAGAGTAATTCAATCAAGAAAAAGAGCCAGCAAATGAAGCTACTTATTAAGCCATTGTATAGCTTCTATCGCAGGCCTTGTGCGTGATACCGAATCCAGAAATTCTGTAACGAAAATAACCTAACACCCCATCACACCGCCATCTATCGATGAATAGCAGAACTTTTAATGACTTTTTGATCACGCTTGTCTCTTTAGTTCAGCAACTCGCCTCTAGGTGGCATTTGTTATATCAGTGTTACTGCGCATACGTGATACCCCTCTTCGCCCAGAAATTGGGTGACTCGTGCCTGCTTATGCAATAGCTTTGCCGCGGCAGTCTCGAAGTGCCACTAGACTTTTTTGTTTCTGTTTTAATAAAAGGACTATAACATCCATTTTCAAAAATAATTTCGTTATCGATATTTTCTGTGCGTGTGAGGTTACACAAATCTCATCTTCCCTTTTTATTATTTGTTAGAAAATTATGGTCTTAATGCTTAACAAAATGACGATTTGATACAGATATAGGGTTACTGTTAAATCACGACTTTATGCAAATTGAAAATTAGGATCGGATTTGTCATTTCAGATACTTTTGAACACAATACGTTTCATTGAATTGTTTTATAACTAAATGTTAATGATTCGCTAGTACAGTGTTCAAGAGTACCTAGAAAGACTGATCCGATTTCATGAAATCATGATTTAAGAGTAATCCTACAGATGACAAAGCAGTAATGTTCGAATTTCCCTGAAATTGCAGCATCTAGTGCATTTTCCTTGAATTAGTTATTTCATTTGTGACTTACTGTATAATGCTATCAAACTTAATCAGATCTCGGCCAATATTCAAAGAAGTAGTAAAACTTATGACATTCCTATTAAAATTTTCCAGGTCTCTTGTGTAGAATACACTTCTATCTTCTTGCCAGGCAGCTCGTAAGAGGAAAGCAATGGTTGTCTGTTTCATTTTAACAACAATAGCAAAAGTTGAATGAGTCATTGCCAACAAGATCACTGGTAGAAGAGTCCGGTTAGAGATCCACCGCCTTACCTATTCCTGCCGCCTTAATGACATGTTCGTGTCCGGGGATAGGATAGGAAACTCTCATCATCAGCCGGAGGACGCCCACTACTGGACATAGGCCTCTCCCAAAAAGCGCCACAAGTCACGGTCGCCAGTCGCTTGCATTCAGCGGCTCCCCACGACTTTGACCAGATCGTCAGTCCACCGGGTGCGAGGTCGTCCAACACTCCGTCCTCCGGTGCGGGGCCGCCATTCCAGAACCTTTCTTCCGAAACGGTTGTCGAGACTCTCACAATTGACTAAATACTACGACCACAAGAAAGTGACCACCACCAGACCTACAACATCCATGGTGTCTTTACGTCTTGGTTATTTCTTACCATCGGGAGAGATGTGTACTTGTTTACCATCTTATCGCAGAAAAAAACAGAAGCTACTTTATATTAAGTTACATAGTTTCAGCAATATTGTCAATTTAGTTACTCGGAAAATGCTTTATTAAACTTTTTTTTCATATATAGCCCTGGCTTCATTTTATGTGTATTATTTCTAAAACAAAGTGCTATTTTTTAATTTTAATCTTACTTGCGATTAGTTTATAAAACGTTTTGTGTACATTTAAAAACATTTTTAGTACGGTTCGTTAGAAGCAATTTTTGTATGATATTGGAAGGCAAACAAGCAGACAGATGTCCTGATATTTAGAAATTCACGCCACCAAAGTGACACCAAAGGCGGTAATGGTTCGTTACCAACCTGAGGCCGGGATGTTAGGCCTTGAGCAAAAGTAACTTTACCGGCTACCTTACCCTCCGAACCGGAACACGTCATGACGTTATGGCGGTAACTATCCGGGCAAATCGCTGCTAAACTCTACCACCTAGTCAGATGTCACGGTGTTAGTGACAGTGAGCCTATGTTTGCCTTTTACTGCCTGGCAAGGAAGGCAGATGGTCTATTCTACAAAGGAGTCCGGCCCAATATGGGGAAAAATACTATTTAAATAATGCGCTTCGGCTATATTCGTCAGGCTTCGGAAATCCGAATGTATTCTAAAGATATCTATATAGAGCTGTTATTAGACATAATTAATCATTTCGCTTAAATTAAGATAAGGTCAGCCACTTTAAAAATTAAAGCATAAAGTGTAAAAAGTGCAAAGCCGAAACGCTTAATTTAAATAGTAGTACTGCACCTATTACTTAATCCCAGTTGGCAAGTTTAATAGTTATATTGCTCCAAATAGGGTTACTATACTTACACTTAAATAACTCACATTTTTTTATGTTACCTTATATGCTTTAAATAAATAGGGCCAGTAAAGCTGCAAAAATCCAACTTCTATTTCAATACATAAGTAAGTCATCATCGTATATCTTTCTAGGTTTCCCTACCATTTCATCATCAGAACCAGACTAAGTAATAAGACTTCCTCGAAAGTAGATAAATGACTATTAACTTACAAGAAAAATATAGAAGCCAAACATATAAATTCCTCCTTTTATCAAAGTAGGTTAAATAAAGTATGGCGAACTTCTTATCACCTAATTTAGTGATATATCAATAGTAGCGCCACTTACGAGGTCCAATTCTATTTTCAAACCATCCAGGATATATTAATACGTGATGCCAAAACTTTGGACCCCTTTTAACGAAAATTGCGCTGACGAAGGAGCATAAAATATGGCAGACTTATAGTTTATGTGTAGGAGAAGTGCAGAACGCTAATATTTTTCAATAATAATGCTTATAAAGTACATTAAATCAATAAATATAACTTTACCCACACTAAAATGCATTTGACACACACAAACTAATATATTGATGATAACGATAAAACATCACAGAAGGCGCACTAAAAAGTTTGGAAACAAAGTAGTTGGTCTTGAGAAATGAAAATTGCGTTATTATCAACAAGATATTAAAATTTATTATGGTCGAATTTCGACCAATGGGCGACCGCTAGTCAATCTAGACAATGTACTAGGTGGTAGAGTTTGGCAGCGACTCGCCCGGATTGGTACCACCGCCTTACCTATCCCTGCCGCCATAACGTCATGACGTGTTCCG
>NJDC01001061.1:224869-237744 GCA_002245475.1 Calephelis virginiensis
TGGTTGTACCTCTGCCTACCTCTTCAGGGATATGGGCGTGAAGATACTTTTAAGTTGTTATTGCTATTAAAAGTTTCTTTAAGGCATCCTAATTTCAATATCATCATAATATTATAAATGCTTAAGTTTGTATGTCTGTTTGTTTGCTACTCCTTCACACAAAAACTGCTTAATTAATTTTCATGAAAATTGGCATACACATAAAAGATAACTTGAATTAACACATAGGATAATTTTTATCCCGAAAATATGTTCCTGTGTGACCATTAATCAACGCTGCGGGCGACATCTAGCAATATTATAAATGTGAAAGTTTGTAAGAAAGCATGAATGTTTTTATTCTTTCGGATTTCAGAATGGATTTAGATAACACTTTATAGGTATACCGTTGCGTTCTTACGTCAAAGTAACTTATGTGTTCAGACGTAGACACTGTGCTCGAACTGCCGCCACGAGATCGCCTTTAGACCAAAACGCTCGCTTTGTGGTTGTTAATACCTAGTCCTTAAATTAAAAAAAATATAAAAAATAGTTGTAATTATCTTTTTTACATTTCTAAAGGCATGAAACAAACAATAAAACAATTACTTGATGACGCTAAAAGAGGAGTATAATAAGGCATATTGTCAAATTTCATAGGCCTTATTCGCTGCCGACCACTTTATGAAGAAAATTTAAAAAATAACAGTATTCGAACTAATTTTTACTTTTCCAACATCACAGACCTGTAAAGCATGAACCAATATATATTTAAATTGCAAAATAATGTAGAAAATAGTAACATTACAAAAAATACATGTAGATTTAGAATTCATTAAAAATATACTTTAGCTGACGATGCCGCGAGTGGAAGGTAGTGTAGAATAAAAACTTATATGTTTAAATGCTTTCGTAATCATAACTATCAGTTTAAAAAAATAATCTCAAGTCCATTTTCTGTCTTTCAATAGGATATTTTAATTGCTGTTCTCAAATTTCTATCTATGTTTAATTTTCTTAGCCTCTGCTTTTGAGTAAGCTCTAAAAATTAGAGTAGTACTATTTAAATTATGCGCTTCGGTTATATTCGTCAAGCTTCGGAAATCCGAATGTATTTTAAAGATATCTATATAGAGTTGTTATTACACATAATTAACCATTTCGCTTAAATTTAGATTAGGTCAGCCAATTTAAAAATATAATCCGATTAAATAAAATGTAAAAAAAATAAAAAGTGTAAATCCGAAGCGCATAATTTAAATAGTAGTACTGTACCTCCATCTAACCTCATCTTTTGCGTGTGACTTTACAGCAACTATTATGTCGTTGTCACTTTTGTGGTCAGCAACAAAATATTGAATTGAATGTATTTTGTCACACAGATGGGATCTCTATTGGCGATTCACAGTCAACCAGTAAACGGACCAACGAGGACCACATTACAAAATGTTTTAGAAACATCTAGTTTAGTACACCATAAGAATCCAGCAGGTGAAGGACCCGTGGTAAGAAATTACGTATAATTTAAAGGTTAATATCAGACACCAAAGCAGAAAGAAGAACTAGAGGAGCTACCTACTTAATAATTTTTGCTTCACTGTAACGAAGATGGATACGACAGCGTCAATACTCAAGTGAATACCAAAGATTGAGTGAATTGAAAATCGAAAGTTAGGACCCTACCCATTACATTTCACGCAAAACGACTCTAAAGTAGGTAGCATGCTGTTTAAGGTATCGATGGGGATATGAGCGGGGAAGTAAGGGAGCGTACGGCGCTCTCTCTCCCACTCGTTTAAACTCGTGCTTCCTCTCTTTTGTTTGGGTACAGTTGCATAATACTATTGTTTTGTGTTTTAAATGTTGTATTCTATAATACGCAAGTGATTTTATAATATGAAATGATTTTCTTACTTTCTTGGACAAGCATAATTGTCTTGTTTGAGATTTAATATGAAGGTTATGTTATTAATTTACTAAACTATAACAAAAAAAAGACGTATTTGAACTGGCGCTTAAACTCGCTATTCGATTATTGCACTTTACAGTACCTGCGCCAGACTACATAATGAACGTCGCCTGCTTACTACCAAAGTTTTTTTTTTTAACTATTAAGATTCTTTAAGCAGTTTCAATAAAACTGTATCTAATGGTGATTACAAACCAACAGAAATTTAAGTCTTCATGGAAATGACAGTTATAATATTTTGGTATATATAGGCTGCTTGTGTTTTTGTCTTCAGAACATTCGTTTGAGAAAACGTTAGCTAAGCACTTTTGTCTGCTGTTTCTTGGAGCGCTTGCGAACCAAATTTTTTTAGCTTAAGATAACTTTAAATTTAGTTTTAATCGCGACGGAAAAAAGGGATATATTTAATTGGACATGCCTGTGTGTATGTTATATGTGCGTGTGAGTGTGAGTGTGCATGCGCATAGCTCCAAAACGAATGGTCCGATTTCTAGCAGTTGTTTTTTCTAAGCTGATGTAATCGTGATGGTTCTTAGCTGCAATTTACGAATAGGTTCATTGATTTTTTGATTTTGACAAAGCCACGCACAATCTTTCAAATACAGAAAGTCGTTCGCGATAAAATAATGTTTCTATAAAATAATGTTGCTATAAAAAATATTAAACGAGTATTGCAATGACAGAAAATCAAAGCCCTTATAAATTTTAAAGCACACTTTGACATACTTTTTAACAAACATTAACTTCCATAGCTCCGTCTCGCGGCACTGAACGAGCCGCACACTGGCGATATGCACGGTGTTAGCAGTTCAAATTACGATTGTCATCGACAGGCGCAAAGAGCTGGATTGGAGGGAAACTTCCGCGCTTTCATATCGTCTAGGTGAGTTAAAATATTTCGACGTGACGTTAAACTCTATTTAAACACACGAACGTTGCAACCTTTACATTTACTTATTTATATAGATTTATTAATGTAATTTATACTGTTTTATAGTATGTCATTGCTACGAGTTTTTATTAATATTTAGGTTATTTATTTATTGTATATGATGCCTTCCACTGTTTCATCACAGATTCTATTTTTTAGTGTTGGCTGGAAGAAATCTGTAAACCTAGGGATAAGCCCACGTTTTGTGCATTTCTGTTTATCACTGTCCATGTTTTCTGTCACAAATTGTGTACAAAAAATAATTAAATAATAATAAAATAATATACAACCTGTGTATTAAAACAGCATGTATATACAGGGTGTATACATTTATTTTATTTTGTATCTGGGAAACAAACATATTACATGTAACATTTTTGCTTGATTTGAAAATATTTCATTTTCTCAAATTCACTTTATTAATTTATTTATATATAATTTATTTATATGCTAACACATTTTCCAAAAAAAATTACAATTATACAAAACAAAATCGTAACTGATAAATAAATACGTAAATAAACACTTCATTATATGCATAAGTATATTATTGTCTGTTAGTAAAAAAATATATCTTATTTTTATACAAGTTAAACCTTGTACACACTGACCGCGTGACCGCCTCGTTGGTCGAGTGGGTAGCGTATACGCCTAACTACATCGACCATCCGCGACGTTCGGGTTCGATTCCCGACGGGGCATGCATTTGTGTGATTTAGGTGTCAACATTTCCGGGTCTGGGTGCTTATTAAATTTATTCGGGTATCTATCCATGTATTTCCGTGTATCGTGTATCGTTGACTAACAGCCATAACACAAGTATATAAGTTGCTTACTTTGAGGTTTTTTTTCTTTTCTTTCTTTAAGTTTTGGCCTTCACGTTAGTATTTAGCCATTAGTCAAGTAGAAATTTGCATCAAATTTTATATCAATTTCAATTAATTTTAATTAGTCGTAAGTCGTCAATAAGTCATGTCAGGCTCTTGGGTAAAGCGGTGGCCTTTTTACACAAGCTCATGTAACGAGATTTGGCGGCAACGAGAAAATATACGATACGCTAATTTCTTTATGATTATTTCATTTGTGCATTTTTACTGAACAAAATTGTACAAAATGCCACCAAAATTGACTAATTTCACTCAATATTAACACGAAATTCAATAATTATGAAAAAACTTCGACCATCTTTTCTCTCGATGGCGCCAAAACTCCCTACTTTGAGGTTAGATTCAATTTATGTAAGTTGTCTGGAAATACTTATTTATTATTATTATTAATACTAATAAATACATATTAGATTGGTATAAAAAAACTGTACGTCACGGGTCTTTTATATACAAGGTATAAATAACAATATGTTGGTGAAACAAAAATCAGTATTATTTCACATTGAAAACACTTTGAACATTTAAAAAAAAAATGTCTCTTGAGCTTTTTGTTTTTTCAATAGACCTGTTTTCAATTTGTTGTTGAAATTACGCAACCCTGTACTTTTACGTTTTTGATTAAAGTTTTTACAACTAACGCATACATGTACATATTTTTTATCACTACATAGTATAAAACAAAGTCGCTTCCTCTGTCCCTATGTGCCTTTGTATGCTTAAATCTGTAAGATTACGCAACGGATTTTGATGCGTTATTTTAATAGATAAAGTGATTGAAGAGGAAGGTTTATATGACGTATATTTCATAACCGTACGAAGCCAGGGTGGGCCGCTAGTTTGTTATTATTCGTTTATTGGTGTCACTTTCCAAACAGAAGATTTTTCATTTTCATGCAATAGTATTAGTTCTCCAGTTTGTATACATATATAGGTAAAACTGAAAGTTTTACAAGATCCATTAAGAGTCCTCCTATGGTCAAATACGACGGCTAATGATTATTGAAGCATCACTACCCTCTAGCATTACCCTCTAGTAAATAGATAGAAACAAAGTCGATACTGAATGAGAAAATTTGGATGTTTATTTATATAGGATTGAGGTTTTAACCACTGAAACAATCTTAAGAAGATTGCTAATAATGATTTTTAACAGTGTGATACTGGTCGGTAATGATATAACTAAGCTAATATATTCATTTATCACGATAACATAATTAAAAAATAAATTGGCTATGTGCGAATAGGACTTACATATACAGGGTTCCGTAGTAGCACACTTTGATTAGGTGTGTATTATACGGGGTGCTAGGTGTATGGTTAGACAAACAAAAATAGTAAAAAGGTGGCATGTGTGTGAAAAAGTGGCAAAAACTTTTAGGAAGGTTTGACTTTATCAATTTTTAAAATATAAACAAATAAACGTTTCAGGAAAAAACATCAAAAATACATTTGTTTCGAAATGGTGCCACTTTTTCACCATTTCTGTTTGTCCAACTATATGCGTAACAAAACGTAAAATATACGCATAATCAATATATACCTAACCTATGGAACTCTTAGTGGCCTCTGTGATCTAGCGACGGACTTGACTTTTTGAGGTCCTGGGTTTGATCGCCGGGTCAGACAGCTTAAATAAAAAGTAAATGTGTATTTAGAATTTTCTAATATTGTAAATTTGCCCGGGATTGGAAATGTACCCAGTTGGCTAGAGGATTGCTACCTATTACATTGTGAGACTTAATATCTTCGGCTTGTCGTGAGTGCCTCGGTTCTGCCACTGACACAAATTTCGGGGATAGGTCGTAAATATACAATTGAAAATTTGTCGTTTAGGTTTTTTGAATAATATCTAAAACATGGTGACGCGATTGAAAAACGAGCGTGTTTATATTTTTCTGTTAGCTGATACCCGCGGCTTTGCTAGGTTAGCAGTTTATATATTTGCTTTTTTATGATATTGGAAGGCAGACAAGCAGACGGATTTCCTGATGGAAAGAAATTCACGCCGCCTAGAGAGACCAAAGGTGGTAATGGTGCGTTGCTAACCTAAGGCCGATTTATTAGGCCTAATTATAGCCTAATAATAAGGACTTTCATACGAACCCCTGTTTCACTCCCTTAGGGGTAGAATTTCCAAAATTCCTTCCTTGGTGGGTGTCTACTCAATAAAACGACCCTATTCACCAAATTTCATTGCTGTGATTCTAACAGATTTTGCTTGGCGACGCTGAATCAGTCAGTCAGGACATATTATACTGCATAATTATTTTATAAGTATAGATACAATCATAAAGCTTTTCATATAATACCTATCAAGTGCTACTATGTAGTTCTATTAGTTTGATAATAGAATGGCAATGATATATGAATGGATGAATATGTTTATCCTTAAGGATTCAGGTTTAGCTATCCGGTTACGGAATCCTAAAAAAATTTTCAGATAGTAATATCTTACCGTTAAGCCATCGTCATTATTAAAAACTAATTTAAAACCTATGCCTGTTTAGCATTATTCAATACGAAAATAATGACGTACGTTGTTACCGGCAAAATATTTTATCTTTTTGCTAACGAACGTGTTTGATCATTATGGTTCTTACAAAAGCCAAT
The DNA here is from genome assembly GCA_002245475.1 of Calephelis virginiensis. Classification (NCBI taxonomy): domain Eukaryota; kingdom Metazoa; phylum Arthropoda; class Insecta; order Lepidoptera; family Riodinidae; genus Calephelis; species Calephelis virginiensis. The sequence goes on from NJDC01001061.1 coordinate 231,246, forward strand.
ATAATCAGAACGGAATTTCTTAATAACGAAGCGTCTCTCTGATATTTGGGGACTATGTATTCAGATGTTTTAGAAATAAATTATATTACCACATTTTACGTCTTTACGTATTGTGGTAAAATCATAAAGCTTTGCGAGATACTCCATAAAATTCTATATTTTTCTGGAAGAAAAAAATGTTTGTTTAATTATAACGTTTAATACTAATTAATTTTTTTATGTTTAAATGAAAAAAATAAAAAAATGAAATTCGAGTCGGTTTACTGCGCTTAGAATATGATAAGTAGTTGTGAGTGTTCATTTTATAGGTACCTATCACTATATAGTACAAAAAAGTCGCATTCCACTGTCTGTCCGTTTGTATGTTTAGATCTTTAAAACCAAGCAACGGATTTTGATGCGGTTTTTGATAGATATAGTGATTCAAAAGGAAAGTTTATATGTATGATAAATGATAACATACAAGTTTGTTCACCCCTGCAAAGCTGGGATTATTCTAATACTTTAATTATAAATGATATTTATTAAGTAATATTTTATAGAAACCCATTTTAATGCGACTTATTAAAAAAATATTGACTTTTTCAGAAGATCCATTAATACGAAAAGTTATTTATGTTACACATTTAACTATAATATGTTGCTCGCGGTTATGTCCGCGTATTGCTTTCTCGCTTATCAACCAAGAAAGTTCATCAATTCGTTTGTTACGCGATTGATTGGTCAAATACAAACTTATTTCTTTATAGTTCTTTTTTCGAAAAAGAACTCAAAAACCAGTCATCGAATCATCTTAAAATTGATGTCAAACCATCTCGATAATACGACCTACCTTCGAGTTATAAAGTAGCGGCTTAGTAACTACATGAAAGTAAGTTTTTTTAAGTTTTAAAGCGCTCAATGTATCGCCTAACTAAATTCACTATAATTTCATAGCATCGCTTCTTTGCGATGTAAAAGAACAAATAAACAATCAAATATTCGCATTTGTGATATTGGTGTGGACGTAGCAGTAGTATCGTTATTATACTTTTAAATTTAATTTGACTTACCTATTCAATAATAAATAAAACAATTAATCCTGCCTATATTTTTAAATCACGAAAATTAGATTACATGACGTAGTTGAATCCATAAAAAATAATCACAGTGATTAATATTGTACTATAAAAATTGGGCGATCAAAATTGTGGTGCGTATATTTGATATTTTCCATCGTCGGCGCTTGGTAGAACTTCCAAATATTCATATTTTTAAACAAAGAAACAATTGTACTGTTTTACGTATCACTTATAATTTATTATTTTGTAAATAGCCTACCGGTTTCGCTTATACAGCATCATCAGGGCTAAAACTACAAAATAATAAATTTTAAGTGATACGTAAAACAGTACAAGTGTTTCTTTGTTTAATAATATGAATATTGTAGTGCGTATTCGATCTTCCCAGTAGAGTAATTTTCAAGCTATGGATAGCTGAACAACATAGCCTATGTCCAGCAGTGGACAACCGCCGGCTGATGATTATGATGATATATACATTACTAAGAAGAACATAAAAACCAGTTATTGGGTCATAATAAAATTCATATCAAACCATCTCGGAATAATTTATTATTTATTTAACCTTTCGAAAAAGAAATTATCACGTAGCGGTTTAGCTATAAAATCGAGTTTTTTTTTAAGTTTTAAAGCGCTAAAGCTATCGCCTACCAAAATTTACTATAATTTGCGTATGTAGAAAGACAAAACAAACAAACAAACACATATCGCATTTGTAATATTGGTGTGGACGTAGCAGTAGTGTCGTTATTTTACTTTTAAAATTATTTCACTTATTTAATAATAAATAAAACTGTAGTAATCCAGTCTCTGTCTGTCCATAAGAGGATTAAATATTTTTAAATCACGAAAATTGGATTTCATGATTTAGTTGAATCCATAAAAAAATAATCACAGTGATTAATATTGCACTATAAAAATTGGGCGATCAAAATTGTAGTGCGTATTCGATATTCCCAGTTGAGTAATTACTGAGCTGTGGATAGCCGAACAACATTGATTTTTTCGTAACTAATAGCGTCATATTTTATTGAATTCAAATATATACCGTCATATAAGTTAATTTTTTGGTAAAGTGGTAACAGTCGTTTACGTGTTTTTTCTTGTTATATAATTTTTGGTTTCTTTGACAGTATTCATCTTAATTTTTTTTAGATTTTGTTTAAATTATATATTGTTAACCTTACAAATCCAATCTACTTTTTCCCAAATAGATTTAATTTACTCAAGGTTATTACGAATTGGGCACAGAGTTTTTTCGTATTACAGTTGCAATAAGTATGCCGTTTTATTATTGTATTCTTAGAAACTGTAAATAAGTAATGTCTGCTTATGGCTGTACATTCGAAGCAATTAAAGAAACGGTTATGGTTGTCACCCATTATATAGTACCTTCTGATAATCGTGTTATATATGTTGTGTTTTATTTACCTGTATATAAGTATTGTAAAGGACAAACATCAGATTTTTCTTGGTATCAAGAGTAACTACTATTAGCAACTAAAGGCTTGGCTATAACAGAATTATCAAAGAACATCATGTTTAAAATTTGATATCCCACCAAAAACAATGCTGCCAAGGCGACCTGATAAGGTTTGCCCTGTGAAAAAGATATTAGATTTCAAGTAGAGCCAAGGTTTTGAATTCACGCGGCCTAACTCTACTGAGCCTAACTTCACAAATTCTACGTTTAAAAAACAACTCTATGAGGGTTTAAAAAACGACGAAATGCTTTGAGAAAAGGAAGGTTAGAGGGACTACCGTGCCCCCAAATAATCGCTTCCACCCGTTCAGGTGTGATGCGATAACCACCTGCGAAGTGGAGATTCATTTACAGATATAATATATTATATAGATTGAACCACGAATTGCGTTTCCAGACTCGGGACCCCAAACCCCAATACCAGACTACTTAGGTTCTCCGCAAAAAATATTTGAGATTTTGGAATAGGTACTGTAATATTTTTGTTAATCGTTCAGTAGCTTCAAAGATTTTGCAAATACATATTAACTTTATTCTGCATTTGTAAGGTTATTTATTAAGATTTAAGATTTTCCCCGTGTTGATTCAGGCTCTTTTGCAGAATAGACCATAATTCCTGCAAGACAGCTCGTAAAAGGCGAGCATAGGCCTACTGTCACTAGTACTGTGACATCTGAAAAGGTGGTCGAGTTTCGCTGCACCTCACCCGGTTTGGTACAATCCGATCCGATTCTGCTGCCATAACGTCAGTGCTAGCCATTGATGTGTTCCAGTTCGGAAGATAAAGAAGCTGATAAGCTTACTTTTTCTCGAGGCCCAACATCCCAGCCTGAGTTTGACAACGCACCATTACCACCTTTGGTGTCTCTAGATGGCGTGAATTTCTCATCATCAGGAAATCCGTCTGCTCGTTTGTCTTGCAATATCATATTAATATATACATAATTATATTTTATTCCTATAGAGTTCAAAACATCGACTCCATAGTTAGCTGGGTGGACAGAGACATTCCAGTAGTGAACACTCGAGGTGACGTCCTCTTCAACTCTTGGGGAGAAATGTTTGATGGCTCAGGAGCTTTGTTTGCACACGCGCCCAGAATATACAGCTTCAATGGAAAAAACGTGCTGATGGATCCAGGCTGGTAAGAAATTTACAATATCTAAAGCAAAGAATGTATTTCTTGTTAAAATTTTGATTTTATGCCGGAAATAATGTGTTACGTGTTATACAAGGCCCGTTACACACGGATTTTCGAAATAGTTCCCTGCGGAAAAAGAAAAAAGTAATAATATATTCTTTTCTAGAGTTACGTACCCAAAAGTTAAAAACGGACCCTATACGAGTATTACTAGAATCCGCTCTCTGTCTGTCTCCAGGCTGTGTCTCATAAACCGTAATAGCTAGAAAGTTGAAATTTTCACAAATGTGTTTCCGTTGCCGCTTTAACAAGTACTAAAAATTAAAAAAAAGATATTAAAGGGTGTTCCCATACAATAAACGTATTATTTTCGTTTTCTTTTGTTCAGTATTAAAAACTGTAACAGGTAAACCCTTCAAATTTTCACAGAATATTTGTTTGTATATTACCTTTCAAAACAAATAATTAAATACAAATAAAGTAAATATTTAAGGCTCTCATACAACAAACGTAATTTTCAATAGATAGATGATAGTACGGAACCCTTCATGCGCAAGTCCGCCTCGAACTTGGCCGGTTTTTTCAATTTTAAATTTAAAGCTCATTTGACTGGTGCTAGTTATTCAGTACACATTTTAGAAAACAAAATGTCGCCATTACAGAGTGACCAAAAAATGACAAACAATAATAATGCGTTCCATAATTAATTATGGTATCTTTAAATGAAGGTGCGAATATATTTTAAGCTATGTATTTTATTACTAATATTTAATAAGTTTGCTATAATTGCGACTGCATTTTAATATTTTAATTTAAATGTTCGCATGTCCACTTGAATACTTGGCACTACTGCTGCCATTCCGTACGGAATTTTCGAACATGTGGTGCGACTCATACAAAATATATGGAAGACATGCGTTCCGAACAGTTTTTTTTCGTTGCGCGATTTAGTTAGCGCTTGCAGAATTTCAAAATAGAGAAATTTCTTATGGAAAATTTCTAATCTTGTGAGGCAGCTCCATTGATTTGTATGGATTTCTTGCGTCCGAAATTGCGTCAAAAAAACAAAACCTATAACACTTAGGGATAATGTAGCATTGTAAAAGTGATGTTTTGAAATCGGTCTAATAGTTTCGGAGCCGATTCATTTCAAACAAATAAACAGAAAATCAAATCTTTCCTCTTTATAATAGACAAGAGCGAGGTCAACTTCCTATATTTATAAACATAATTGAACAATAAAATGATACTTGAATTAAAGCTTCGAGAATATTCCGCGACTACTGTTTAGTTCATTAGTGAGCGGGAAGTATCGTTCGTTCCTTACAAACTTAACCTCAAGGTACAATTAAGTTACAGATCGAATTTCATACAGGAACTAGTTCGCAATGTTCTATATTATGAACACCTTGTTTGTCGCGCTACATCATTATAGTGCTCAAAGGAATCTCTTGTGAATAACTCTCTTCTGAATTCTCTTTCGTTTAATTATTATCGCGTTTTAGATTGGAACACTCACTTCAAACGTTTCGAAATCGTTAAAATAAAATTACCTGCCGAGTACACCTTGCTAATTGCAATTAAATCATAATATAATGCAAGTGTATTTTATATCATATAACATAAGTGTATATAATCAAATCACGATAAAATGCAAGTGTGGTGTATAAGGAAGAACTAGATTTTACTTAAACACAATGGTAGTATGGAAATTTTTACTTTTCTTTGAAAACTTAATCAAAAAAACATATAAATAAACTTGTAGTATCATGCGTGCTTAGATCCGTAAAACTGCTTAACGGTAAAAGATTTTGATGCGTTTTTTTAATAAATAGAGCCATTCAAGAGGAAGGTTTATATGTATCTATATGTAGTACAGAACACACTTTTTTGTAGTAAACACTTGTACTTATCCACTGTACACTTTATTAAAAACTTTTTGTTACTCTATAGCCTACCGTTTTCACTTTTTACAGCATCATCAGGGCTTTAAAACTAAAGATAAAAAGACTGTTTTAGTTTAACGTTCAATACATATTTGGTTGGATGCTACTGACGGTACCTACATATAAAAATTTTAACTGTAAACAAATCACAGTAAAGCAAACACAGCAAGTTTTTTTCCACAAAAATAGGCCTATAAGCCCAGATGATGCTGTAAAATGGGAAACCGGTTGGCTGTAGAGTAACGAAAAGTATTAAATAAAGTGTATAGTGGATAAGTACAAGTGTTTACTACAAAAAGTGAGTAAACAATGGAATTCCACCAAGTGCCGACGATAATAAGTATAGATTCTGTAGTATAGAAGTTTGCCCACCCATGTGAAGTTAGAATGTACTGGTAGTAGGCGAATAAAATAATACACAGACAAAAACTATCCTAACATTTTATTTATGTTGGCTCGGATCTGTTGAATAAAACCATCTGTAGACCACCTGGCTGTGCCATCTTTCAACTCGGTTTAAATAGGTAATCACCACCAAAACCACTGGTGGTAGACTACTGCGCAACAATTTGACTGGGTGGGGATCCACTCTCTTACCTATTCCTGCCGCCAAAGTGGTTAATATTGCTCGCTTGATTGGACCGACGTATAGCCTCCTGCAACTGCAGTTAACAATAAGACTAGCACATTGATAATGTATGCTATTTTTTGGAGGGTGAAGATAGGCTGCGACTTTATTGTGAGCGAAGAAGATGGTACACCCGTTGCTAGGTGTCAGCTATCATCATCCGTCTAGTTGTATTTTTTTCTAGTTGTATATGCCAGTTTTCACAGTTTTTGTGAATGGTCATTAATTTTTTTAGCACAT